>MU762254.1:20381-141433 GCA_026770625.1 Nicotiana glauca | reverse complement strand
AAATATTGTAACCAAAAGTTATTTATTTTGATCTTGGAATTCTTTTACTTGGGGTAAAAATCACGTGCTCACACTAAGTTCTACCCAAAATCCCCATTTTCAGCCATGGAAATCCTTGATTTTAAGATGAAAACATGTTTAATGATGTTAAAGATTGAAGAAGTTAAGTAAAAATTGACTTACAAATGATTTGGCGAAGATAAGTTTCTTGAAAAATCGCCTATGGAGTTTGGATTTTGAAAGAATGAAGAAAATAGGGTTAAAATTTTGTCCAAGTATGAAAAATTGCAGGCCTCAGATGTGGGAAATGCGAACATGCCGAACCCAGCAGGCTTGGGAATTGCGACATTTAAGTTCTCATTTGCTAACTCATGTCTACCAAGGGACCATCGCATTTGCAAAAATGGTCTCGCATTTGCGAACCAGTAACCATCGCATTTGCGAGGTCTGGCTTCACATTTGCGAACCTTGGCCTGCCTAGGCTGGTTTCACATTTGTGAACCAGCCTTCGCATTTGCGATAGGTGGGACATCGCATTTGCGAACCCAGGCTTCTCAAATGCGAGTCTTGCGGAGTTGAAAGATATCAAATTTTCAAAGGTTTAAAATGCAACTCGACACCTATCCAAAACTCACCCGAGCCCTCGGGACTCCAAACCAAATATGCACACAACCTCAAAAACATCCTACAGACTTACTCGTGTGATCAAATCTCCAAAATAACATCATATACATAGAATCAAGCCTCAAATCACATGATTTCTTCCAACTTTTCATAAAATACAAATTTTTCATTTTTAAGTCCGAAACACGTCAAATGACGTCCGTTTTCAACCAAACTTTATAGAAAGCGCTTAAATCACATATAAGACTTGTACCGGGCGTCAGAACTAAAATACGAGCCCGATACCATAGTCTTTTGATCAAATTTCCTTTCCATTTTCCTTAATTAATTTCATAAAATAATTTCACACAAAAATTCATTTCTCGGGCTTGGGACCTCGAAATTCGATTCCGGGCATACGCCCAAGTCCCACATTTTCCTATAGACTCTCCGGGACAGTCAAATTACGGGTTCGGATCCGTTTACCTAAAATGTTGACCAAAGTCAACTTTAATCATATTAATATAAAAATTCATCAATTTTTACACAGAATTCATATTTAAGCTTTTCGGCTACGCGCTCGGACTGTGCACACAAATCGAGGCAACTAAAAGTTAGGTTTTCAAGGCCTCAGAAGCACGGAAAGGAGATAAAATAGGTGATGACCCTTTGGATCGTCACATTCTCCACCTCTAAAATAACCTTTCGTCCTCGAACGGACAAAAGAAGAAGAACCTGAGTCGGAAAAAAGATTAGGATAACTGTCGACGCCCTCTTTTTCTCGCAAAATCGGGTTTATGATAGTTGGAAAGACAACTCTATTTCCGTTTGGGAATTGGGTTTTTGGACTTGAAGAGTCGTCACCTAATGATTAAGTGCATTAGGACACCAAGGGAAAGAATTGAGATGAAGAACCAGAGCTTGGGTAAGGGCTAGAAATTATCTCGAGGGGAAGGTGTTAGGCACCCCTCAAGATCCACTAGTGTGGTTCCCGGCCATGTTACAATTGTGACTTTAAGCAAGCAAACATAAATAGACAAGTAAGAAATACAAATACAAGGGGTTTTTCATATAGTAGTTGCAAATAATTTGAAACTAAAACAAAGTTAAAGAAGCTAAAATTTTAAGAAGAAAGTATTTTTAAAATTCAGAATAAACGAGTGAAGAGGGAGAAATTTTACACAATTGCTGGAAGTAGCAGTTAAAGAAGCTGAAATTTGAGAAAAGCAGTTTTCGAAATACAATAAATAGGTAAAGGGGGGGGGGGGTCCTACGTTTATAAATAATATGGATCACCCCACACAACACTAGTAAATATTTATACACGTGGTGTTATCGCGTGGTCATCATATCCATATTCTACCCTTCCCACCCCGTTAAGGTAATAAATCACGGAATGTCTCGTTACTTATTGCATGCTAGTATCCGTCCCAATCCTATCAGTCCCGGAGACATTTGGACTACTAGTCCTAAAGTGAGAGGGGTTTGGGGCCTTTTGGGTGTTTTCAAAGGACAAAATACTAAGGCGTCAATCAAAACACATAATGCAAGTAAAGGGGAAAACAAATAAGCAAGTGGGCTCAAATAAGCCTCCTTAAATCAGATAAGGCCATAGAGTTTAGCATGTCTTGCACGTACTGGTTTGGTCTTAAATTAAATAAAGCGACGAGCGGACTGGTTCAACACATATTTTTAGACGGGAAGTCTGCATTAGGCTCGCTCGAATGCAGTTGTCTAAAACTGATCTAATTGATTAATTAATCCCTTGTCTAAGTATTGGATAGAACTATTGATTTTAAAACATAAACTGATAATAAACAATTTTATAGAGTAAAAGGAGTTTTAGAAAAAGAATGCAGTATTTGTATAAAAAAGGGGTTTAACGAAAAAAGAAGTGAACTTCTGAGGACATGCAGACTAATTGGAAGAAGAGTTTCACGAGTCTTAAACAAGTTTTCACAAAGATACAGATTTGTTTAGAAAATATCCGTTACTTTACGAGCTTCAGTAAATACTAATTTCAAAAGGTGAATGCTGTTTTGAATGAATGAAACTGCTCATATTCGAAGTTCCTATAGGCATGCTCTCTATGCGTTAACTGATTTTGACCTTTTTAACAGGAGTACTGTAGACATGGTATCTATATGCAATTTTGTTGTTAAGCCTAATTGTTTGCCTAATGTTGTTATATGCAGAGAATGCAAATCCCTATAAGCATGGTATCTATATGCTTAGTTGTTAAGCCTAATTGTTTGCCTAATGTTGTTATATGCAGAAAATGCAAATCCCTATAGGCATGGTATCTATATGCATAGTTGCAGAAATCAAATGTTAAATCCTATAGACATGCTTTCTACGTGTGAAGTTTCTCAAATCAGAAATAAAACACTATAAGCATATTTTCTACCCTTAGTGCATAAAAGTAAACCCCTCCCCTTTTTCAATAGAACCCCATGAGTTTATACAAATTATTACAGACCGAAAGAATAAAACTGAAATTAAAAGTACATCAGGAATTATCAGCTACATCCGAACAACCTAATTCAGACTTAGTGTCTAATAATATGAGATTGAGCCACTTCCAAGATCCAGATTTCCAAGGCCTTCTCTTATCTGGGATGTTTGAAAGATCCAAGGGGTTTCAGGAACCCCAGGTAGTGCTTACACCCAAGATGCTAATCAGAATGAGTTATAGTGCAGTGTGGAACAGCCAACCCTCAAGTGTCCAAGTTCAGAGGGAGCTCAGGGGTCCCAAGGCAAGGCTCACAAGAAAGGGGCAGAACATAAGTTTTAAGAATGAGTGCAAGTGTAATAGAGAGGGGCAGAGAGTGCTAAGGCAGGCTGGTAGTCATACCTAACCATGAGGTAGGCTGGCACACCCCTGACCAAACCTGTTGGCCAAACATTGGAGAGTAAGGACCTATTGAAGGTCAAGCCAAGGCCTGGGCAGTAATTAGGATACTGTGAGGCCAAAGCTTTAACTCAGCACACATAGTAAGGGAATGAGGATGGGAGATTGAAAAAGCTTAGGACCCAAAGGGTCTAGTTCATATCCATAGACAATAACTTCAGATATATTGCCATGTTTTGAACCATAACTCAAAACACATAAGGGAATATAGGAATGGGATTTATTACAAGAAGTGAGCAGGATATAAGCACATTGCACAAAGATTAAATACTTCAGACATTAAAGTAAACATGGACATAAGAACTGGTAAGTAAACACATTGGAGTTGGGGCTAGAATTACAACTAGGACATACCAGTTTCAGAAAGTAAAGAGAGCAGAAATCTTGTAACAGGCAACAATACAAATAGCAAGAGTATACTTATGCGTGTGAGTGTGAGTTCAGAAAAAGACTCGAGTGTTGGTTGTGTGTTTGTGTTAAGAAAGGAGCAGGTATTTATAGTTTGAAATCAGGCAGGGAACAAGGTAAGAAAATAATCATGTATCAATTAGAATCAATGAGTAGCAGAAAATCCTTTTAATTGAGGAGTTCAAATTTGAATGGTAAAGGGCAGAAGTTATTTAAGGAAGGAGATCAAGTAAACATATTGTGCATAGAATACAAATAAGGGGTAAATACATAGGGGTTGTAATTAAGGAAAGAAAATTTGAAATACACGGTTAAGTAAATTAGGCAAGAACAAAGTAAATCAATTAGCACATAGTAAATCAGGGAATCAAAGATTCAAAATCACTAATGAACCAAATCAGGAAAAGGGGAATCGAAAGGTTAAAGAGAATTTTCAAATAAAACAAGGAAAGAATCTATCATGCTTACAAAAGGAAGTCAGAAATCAGTCCCAAAATTCTAGAGGGACAACCAGTGTATATAAAACATGCACAACATTGGGCGTGTGAGGTTAAATCATGGCAAAGAGAAACAATAATGCTAGCGAAACATGATAGTCGTAGAGGCTAATCTAGTAACAGGGAGAAGGGGGTATCAGAAGCATGCCAAAGAGGTCAAGTAAACAAGGTCTTATAGAGTTTAGCAAAAAATCAGAACCACATGGAGAAACAAAGTTGAAACGAAGATGAAACAACTTTAGGAACTCAGAGATTAGGGTTTTGAAACCAAGCAAGTTTAGAGATGAGAAGCACACACATCATGTAACAAGTGGCCTCAAAACTCGATTGAAACCCTAAATTCTAGGGTTTTTACCATTAATCGAGTCTAGAGACGAAAACAAGCAAGTCAGGCAAAAATACTAACGAAATAAGTTCAGAAAACTCAAAGGGACTGATACCTTAAACATATGTTTCCTAGAAAACTTCATGAAAACCAATAAAAGAAAAATCGTGCAAAATACAGTAGGGGAAATCATAAGAACAAGGTAGAAGAAAACATAGTAGGAGAAAACACATAAGAATCACAGTAGGGCATGTAGAATCAAAGAAACCCTAAGTCGGAGAAGATGAAAGGTTTGAAAGCAAACTTTTTGAAAGAAACTTTGGGAAATTGTTTGAAACCTTAAAATAAACATAGATCTAGAACAAATCTAAAGAAATCAATAGAACCTCGAGAGGCCAGGGTTTCAGTAGAACCCTAGAAGCGAGAAAGCCTGGAAAAGTCACGATCTAAGCCAGAGAATATCACAATCAGTCTCAAAAGACCAAGAGCCACTGGAGCAAGGCCGAAGATGGCCGGGATCTTCGAATAAGTGAAGGTCTGAGTGGAGACCCTTGAGGTCTGGCCTCGATCCTTCGAACAACGGTAATGCAGGAGCCATAGGAGGAAGGTACAAGCCTTTAATGGCTTTGGAAGTCATGGATTCAGGCGATTTTGGGTGGTAACCGGAGGGAGGCGGCTAGGGCTAGGTTTTAGGTCTTAGGGAGAATCAGAGAGGAGGGGGGTTCAAGGGCGGCGGGTTAGGAGAAATGAGAGAATTAGGGTAGTCGTGTGGATTAAAAAAGGAAGGGAAGAATAGAGGCCGTTGATCTCTGAGATCAACGACCATGATGAAAAGGGGTTTGGGTCGGGTTATTTGGAATTGGGTCGTGGGTTAAGTTTAAACAGAATTGGGTTGGGAATTTGGGGCTGAGATTGGACCTAATTTGAGGCTAAAATTGAAATAGATGGGGCTAGTATTTAAATAGCCAATTTTACTTTGTTTAATTATATTAAAATAGTGAAAATGACTTTGGGAGAAATCAAAAGCAATGAAACCCTTAATAATTCATAAATATTAATTAAAAAAATATTAAAACTAATTTTACAATTATAAAATACTATTTATCATAAAATAGGCTATGATTGCAATTATATACAATTTAGCTTTAAAAATACCAAATAAATTCATAAAAATGTGCAAAAATGACCTTAATTATATTTTGATGTACATATGAGAATAAAATAAGTTATTCACCAAAAATGATAATTTTGGAAATAATTACTGAATTCTGTAGTATTAAAAATAGACGATAAATTGGTTTAAAAATCATTACAAATTTGGAAAAGTACCAAAACTCTTGGGTGTGCTTATATATGCACATATATGATATTTTGGAAGTATTTTGGGTATAAAAATACTTTGGGAAAAATTGGGTATAAACAGCTGCCCCTCTTTACCCGGGAAGGATGAAAGAGTTGTCGGGTAAAGATATGATGGCCAATTTTGACCGGAAGCGACGATTTGAAAAGACTTTGACTAAGCTCTGGTTTCTGAGCTGCCTACATATCCCTAGTTTTACAGGAATCGGGCCGTATGTAGTTCAGGAACCATTGACGGAACATGATGAGGGAGATTCGAAAGAGACGGACACGATGTTTAGGTGGTAAGAGGTGTTTGAAGTTTGATCGGCTGCGGGAACCGGAGCGGGATCACTCCTGCTGAGACGGTCGTTGCTAGCTGGTGTACCTGCAAGTGAACAATACGGGCGCATATTGTGCATAAACTTAAACGTGATGCAAGTTCTCGTTGGACCATGAATGCTATCTTCGGATGGTTAGGATGACGTCCTCGGACAATGATGTCCTGGGCCATAAAACGCAAAATAAGGATTCGCAGGCTATGAAATGATGTTCTTGGGCTATGATAATGGTGCCTCCAAACCATGATGCCATTGAATAATAATGTGCAGGATATACAGTGGGGTCCTCGAGCCATGGCATGGTGTTCTCAGGCTATGAGGATGATGCCTCCGAACAATGACACCCTTGGACAATTTGATGGTATTTCAGTCGATGAAATGCAAGATTTGGTGGTATTTCAGCCGATGAAATGCAAGATTTGGCGGTATTTCAGCCGATGCGAAGGTTAAATCTAAATGGCGATATTTCAGCCTGCAGGAATTTAAATAAAGCTGGCGATGTTTCAGCTGATGCAGAAAAATGTAAATGGCGATATTTCAGCCGACAGAAATTTAAACAAACTGGCGATGTTTCAGCTGATGTAAAAATTTATAAAAGGCGATATTTCAGCCGATAAGGAAGGATAATTATAAATGGCGATATTTCAGCCAATAAGGATTTAAACAAAAATTGGCGGTGTTTTAGCCATGTAAGATTTAGATGAAGCTGGCGGTATTTCAGCCGATGCAAATATAGGTGGCGATATTTCAGCCATGCAGGTGGAGGTAGAGCTTAACCTCGGAAGGCAGAAAGGTAGCCTTATGCAATGCAAGAAATTGCTGGATGGAGACAGCGCTTAGTCTCGAAAGGCAAAAAGGTAGCCTTACGCAATGCAGGAAAATGCAGGATGGAGATAGTGCTTAGTCTCGAAAGGCAGGAAGGTAGCCTTATGCAGATAATGCAGATGGAGATAGTGCTTAGTCTCGAAAGGCAGAAAGGTAGCTTATGCAAATAATGCAGATGGAGATAGTGCTTAGTCTCAAAAGGCAGAAAGGTAGCCTTATGCAGATAATGCAGATGGAGACAGCGCTTAGTCTCGAAAGGCAGAAAGGTATCCTTATGCATATAATGCAGATGGAGACAGTTCTTAGTCTCGAAAGGCAGAAAGGTAGCCTTATGCAATGCAAGAATGTAAAAGGACGGGTAGTAGTGAGATTTCTTAGCTGATAGCGATTACAGATAAGTGATTATTCTGAGAAGTTGCATTCTTGAGAAAGTATGCATACATAAATATACCTGACGATATTGCAAGTCGATTGCCTGCATCCAAAGAAAAATCGTGAGTTTTGTAAGGGGGAAAGGTTAGTTCGTTTTCCCCTGGCTTCCAGCATTGTGTATTATTAGGGTAGCGTCGCTAAACAACAGCAATTCGAACAATAGTTATGCATGATTTAGTAAATATAACGTAAGTAGCAAATAGTTTTCTTTAGGTAAACCAATGACTGCGATGCAATTCAAGACATTGCAACCTCTCTCGCTCCGGAATTTTGAGGGTCCTCCTCAAAATTCTGCCCCAGTTTACTGGTCTGGCACTTTTGACGGCTGCGCTGAACGGTTAAAAAAAATCAACTTCGGAATTTTGAGGGTCCTCCTCAAAATTCTGCCTAGTTCCAATAGTAAGGGGGAAATGAAATTTTTATTAAATTGTGACCGAACCTATAGGGCTGCCTACGTATCCCCTCTTAAAAGGGAATCAGGTCAGGCGTAGTTCAAATTACATCATAAAGAAATCGTATGTGGTTACACATAGTATCGTTTTACTGCATCTGCATTGATTGGCTTCGGCCAGACTTCTCCGTCCATTTCTGCAAGTATGAGAGTTCTTCCTATTAGGACCCGGTGAACCATGTATGGGCCTTTCCAATTAGGAGAGAACTTTCCTTTGGCCTTATCTTGATGCGAAAAAATCTTTTTCAGTAGTAACTGCCCTGGTGTGAATTGTCTCGGCTTGACTCTTTTGTTGAAGGCTCTGGACATCCTATTCTGATACAATTGACCATGGCAAATTGCATTCATTCTCTTTCCGTCTATAAGGGCTAATTGCTCGTAGAGACTCTTTACCCATTCTGCATCTTCAAGTTCTTCTTCCTACATAATTCTCAAGGAGGGAATCTCCACTTCGGCTGGGATGACTGCCTCAGTGCCATAAACCAACATATAAAGAGTCACCCTGGTTGATGTGCGAACCGTGGTGCGGTACCCTAATAGAGCAAATGATAGCTTTTCGTCCTACTGCTTGTTTTTCTCTATCATTTTCCTTAATATCTTCTTGATGTTCTTATTGGCCACTTCTACAACTCCATTCATCTAAGGTCTGTAGGCGATAGAATTCTTGTGCTTGATCTTGAAGGCTTCACACATTGCTTTCATCAAATCGCTATTGAGATTGGAACCATTATCAGTGATGATTGATTCCGACATTCCGAATCTACAAACAATACGGTCACGGACGAAATCTGCTACAACTTTCTTAGTCACTGCCCTATATGATGCTGCGTCAACCCATTTGGTAAAATAATCAATTGCCACCAGGATAAACCTGTGCCCGTTTGATGCGGCAGACTCGATACGTCCAAATAACATCCATTCCCCGGGCGACGAATGGCCACGGTGAGCTTGTTGTAGTAAGCTTGTTTGGAGGCACCTTTATCATATCTGTATGTATCTGACAATGATGGCATTTGCAAACATACTGGATACAGTCTGTTTCCATAGTCATCCAAAAATACCCTGCTCAGAGTATCTTCTTTGCTAAGACAAAACCATTCATGTGCGGCCCGCAGGTCCCTGCGTGTATTTTGTCCAATAGTCTGGATGCTTCTTTTGCTTCGACACAACTTAGTAAACCCAAGTCAAGAGTCCTCCTGTACAGGATTCCCCCACTGTTAAAGAAGTTGTTGGATAATTTCCGAAGTGTGCACTTCTAAGTGGCGTTGGCAAGTTCTGGGTATTCTCCCGTTGTCAAGTACTCCTTAATATCGTGGAACCATGGTTTTCCGTCTGCTTCTTCCTTAACGTGAGCACAATAAGCTGGCTGATCATAAATCTTTACTGGGATGGGATCAATGAAATTCGTATCTGGATGCTGGACCATGGATGATAAAGTAGGTAATGCGTCAGCGAACTCGTTCTGGACCCTGGGGACATGCTGAAATTCTGTCTTTGTGAATCTTTTCCTTAACTCCTGGATGTGATGCAAGTAGGGCAGTATCTTAGAGTTCTTGGTTGACCACTCTTCTAGAACCTGATGTATGAGCAAGTCTGAATCCCCGATCACTAGCAACTCTTGAATGTTCATGTCAGTGGCCATCTTGAGCCCCAGGATGTAGGCTTCATATTCGGCCATATTGTTTGTGCAAAGGAACCTGAGCTTGGTGGATACCAGATAATGCTGGCTGGTTTCTGATAGTAGGACTGCGCCTATGCCAACTCATTTGAAGTTTGCTGCTCCATCGAAAAACATTCTCTAGCCACCATAGGATTCTACAATGTCTTCTCTACGAAAGAGACCTCCTCATCAGGAAAATATGTCTTTAGAGGCTCGTATTCTCTACTCATGGGGTTTTCGGCAAGATGATCGGCTAGTTCTTGTCCTTTGACCGCTTTCTGAGTCACGTAGACAATATTAAACTCACTCAACAGAATTTGCCACTTTGGCCAGCTTGCCTATGGGCATGGGCTTCTGGAAGATGTACTTCAGTGGATCTATCCTTGATATGAGATATGTGGTATAGGCAGAGAAATAATGCCTCAACTTATGAGCTACCCAAGTTAGAGCACAACATGTGCGTTCTAGCAGGGAATACCGGGCCTCGTACGGGGTGAACTTCTTGCTGAGATAGTAGATGGCTTGCACCTTTCTCTTTGTTTCAACACGTTGTCCCAAAATACAACTGAATGCTCCATCCAGCACTGTAAGGTAGAGCAATAGTGGTCTGCCTGGTTCAGGCGGAACCAGAACTGGCGACATTGATAGGTATTCCTTGATTCTGTCGAAGGCTTTCTAACTATCATCAGTCCATTTAGTGGTGGCGTCCTTCTTCACAATCTTAAAGATAGCTTCACAAATGACGGTGGACTGGGCTATGAACCGGCTGATGTAGTTGAGTCTCCCCAAGAAACTTATAACCTTGTTCTTGTTCTTTGGAGGTGGTAATTCTTGAATGGATTTGACCTTTGACGGATCAATTTCTATTCCCCGCCGACTTATGATGAACCCAAGCAATTTTTCGGTTGGAACCCCGAAAGCGCACTTGGCGGGATTCAGTTTCAGGTTATACCTTCTCAATCTGTTGAAGAACTTTCTTAGATCTTCCATGTGGTCAGTGGATTTCTTGGATTTGATGATGACATCATCTACATACACCTCGATCTCTTTGTGTATCATGTCATGCAAAATAGTAGTCATGGCCCTCATGTAGGTGGCCCCAACATTATTTAATCCAAACGGCATCATCTTGTAACAATATATCCCCTACGGCGTGATGAAAGCCGTTTTTTCCACGTCTTCTTTGTCCATTCATATCTGATGGTATCCAGCAAAACAATCGACGAATGACTGCAGCTCGTGCTTGGCGCAATTGTCAATCAGGATGTGTATGTTTGGCAAGGGGAAGTCATCTTTGGGACTGGCCCGGTTAAGATCTCGGTAGTCGACACAAACTCTAACCTTCCCATCCTTCTTTGGTACTAGCACAATGTTGGCTAACCATGTCGGATACTCTACCACCCTGAGAACCTTAGCTTTGACTTGCTTAGTAACCTCCTCTTTGATTTTCAAACTCATGTCAGTTTTGAATTTCCTGAGCTTCTATTTTACCGGCGGACATGTTAGATCTGTTGGCAGTTTGTGAGCTACAATGGACGTGCTGAGACTAGTCATGTCATCATACAACCAGGTGAATATGTCCTCATATTCTTTTAAAAATTCCGTATATTCTTCCTTTTCTGATGGTGATAGGTGAACACTGATGCGATTTTCTTTGACATTTTCTGTATCTCCCAAATTTACGACCTCAGTTTCCTCCAAGTTAGACATAGGTCTATTCTCAAAATTCTCAACCTCTCTGATGACCTATTCTAGTATATCATCCTCTTCTAAATCTATAACCCTTTGTTGCGTTATTTTGTTGCAAGTCACAATCATTGGTTCATCGTCAAAGTAAGTAATAGTAATGCTATTTAAAAATAGAGTAAATGATAGAGAAAATAATAAAAGCAAGATATATGATAAACTAAAATGCTTTGATAAATTCATAACTGTTTGGAACATCGGAGCTCTTTTCGAAATTAAAGACAATGTGGAAAGAAAATTAGCTAGTAAAAAAAAATGAGATGCATGGTGCTTTTGTTTAGACTTGCTACCCCGAAGCCTTCCGGGCCCTGGCAATTCTAATTGACCAATTGCTAAGGCGGTCTCCTCGGTTCACAGCTTGTATGGAAGGGCCTTCCTCCCCTTCCTCCTCGAAAAGAACATAGCAGTCCATATAATCATCCTCCAGAAATAGATTCTTCATGGCTGCCAATGCTTCATCTTCCTCTGACCCATACATAGTATCTGCCGGTTGGAAAGTCTGCTCCAGGCTAGGTATTGGAAGCTCCAGTGGATAGTAGGGGCCGCGCCATGGTGGCAACCAGTTATGGAATTCTTCCCAAGTATAACCGTACCTTAAGACAAATGTAGTACCATGCTTCTTTAGTTTGATGGGCTTAGTGATCCCCTGGAAGTTTTTGCCGAGTCCCTTTCTAGGTTCGTACCCACACCAATTCAGGATACTTTCAATCTTGTTATCCCACCATTTATCCTTGTCTACAGCGTTGACCCTTTCAATGTGGTGGTATGTTTCTTTGCCTATTCTTCTTCTGCCTCCAATCATTAGATGGTCTGGCGACTATATATGTGGTTTCTACCATCGCCATGAATAATCACCTCCTGGTGATTCCATTCGAACTTCACTGCCTGATGCAGGGTTGATGCTATGGCTCCAGCGGCGTGGATCCAGGGTCGTCCTAACAGCAAGTTGTAGGATGCTGGGACATCTATCACTTGAAAGTCAACGTCGAACCATGTTGGCCCCATTTGCAAGCATAGGCTGATTTCTCCAATAGTAGACCTTTGGGACCCATCGAAGGCTTTGACATTGATGGCCCCATCTTTGATCTCGTGCAGGCTCTTTCCCAAGGTTCTGAGAGTTATCAGCGGATAGATGTTGAGGCTGGATCCTCTGTCGATCAAGACTCTAGTGATGAAATAATCTTCGCATTGCACGGTGATGTGCAGTGCATTATTGTAGCTTAGCCTTTCCGGCGGTAGCTCATCTTCGTGGAAGGTGATTTTGTGCCTTTCCAGTACTTGCCCTACCATATTTGCCATTTTGCCTCCAGTTATGTTGCTGGGCACATAAGCTTCGCTCAGTATCTTCATCAAGGCATTTTTGTGAGCGTCAGAGCTCTGCAGAAGAGCTAGATGGAGATTTGTGCTGGTGTTTTGTTCAATTGATCAACAACTGAGTATTCCTTAACTTGTATTTTCCTCCAAAGATCGTCGGGCCCAGTTTTGGTAGGCCGTGTAGAGGTTTGCTTACTGTACTCAACTAGGTGTTCTGGGGTGTAAACCCTCCCTGTTCTGGTCATGCCCTGCGCATCAATTGTTTCTCGTGTCTTAGTCTTCCCTTTTCTCCTAGCTTTGGCTGTGTAATCCCATGGTATGGCATTTGAGTGGAATGGTATTATGTCTGACATTGCCACAGGAATAGTTACCCTTCGTGGTAACACAACGACTTCAAAGGGTGCGGGTGCTTTTGGAACTCCAAATTCAACCTCAATTGGTCCGGGTACCTTTGCAGAAGAAGGCACTTCAAATTTGAGAGGTATAGACATGTTTACTTCATCGTCCCTGGAGGGATAATTCTGCACAACAATTGGGTTAAGTGTAACCGCTGGTTTCTTTGGTTCATCACCTTCGATAATCAAACCTATCGACCCTTTGGGGTCCCAATCATCTTCGCTCTCGATCATGTGAATGTCTCCACCTTTGTGGTCGGGCAGAGGGTTGTTGCGAACATTAGGAGTAGCCTCTTTTGCAACGATGAACTTATTGTCGATTAGGATTTGAATCGTGTCCTTCAATGAGCGTTACTCGTCAAGGGTGTGGCCTTTCATGTCGGAATGGTACGCACAAGTCTTATTAGGGTTGACCCACTGGGAAGGATTTTCTGGAGTTATGGCTGGGATAGGGGTGATGTAACTAGCAGCTTTAAGTCTCTCGTACAGCTAGTCAGTTGGTTCGGCGATGGCTGTGTATTATCTGGGAGGTCTGCGGTCAAAATTTGGCCTAGGTCTAGGGAAATTTTGGTGGGTGGGAAGGGATTGGTAGTGGGAGGGTTGAGCATTATAAGCTTGGTAGAAGGATGCTGGTTGAGAGTATCTGGGTGAGATGGGTTGATATGTGAGAGGTGGAGATGATTGGTAAACGGGAGGTGGATTTTGATAAGAGGGTGCAGGTGCGGGTGCGGGTACGGGTACGGGTGCGGGTGCGGGTGCGGGTGCGGGTGCGGGTGCGAGTGCGGGTGCTTGGTAATTCGGGATAGGCTGATATGTAAGTGGAGCTGATGGGTAAGTGTGGTATTTTAGTGGTGATTTGGCTCCCTGTGTGACCATTATGGCACTCACATCCTTCTTCTTAGATGTGCCACCAGACTGTAAAGCCTTGTTGGTGGCCTGCAATTCTTCAATATTAGTAACCATACCATTCTTAATACCTTCCTCAATTCTTTCTCCTTGTTTTATGGTATCAGAGAATTTCTGACCCTCGATCAACATCAACCTCTCGTAATATTGTGGATCCTGAGCCCGGACGAAGAACCTGTTCATCTGTTCTTCTTCTAAGGCCGGCCTGACCTTTGTAGCTTCTGACCTCCAATGAGTAGCATACTCGTGGAATGTTTCGATAGGTTTCTTCTTCAAATTCTAGATGTAGAATGCATCCGGCGCACTCTGTATTGAATCGGAATCTATCCATGAAATCTGATGCCATGCCTACCCGTCTTGTCCATTTCTTGGGGTCCTGGCTGATGTACCAGGATAAAGCATCCCCCTTCAGACTTCTCATGAAGAGCTTTATATGGATTTTCTCATCCTTTCTGACTCCGACTAGCTTATCGCAATATGTCCTCAGGTGGACTCTGGGATCCCCTGTTCCATCGAACATTTCGAACTTGGGAGGTTTGTACCCCTCCGAAAGTTCAACATCTGGCTGAATGGAGAGGTCTTCATAATTCAACCCCTCGATACCTTTGTTACCTTCCACACCCTGAACTCAGTTGGTCAACTTGTTGAGTTCTGCTACTAAGTTCCTGATAAGAGAGTCTTTATCATCAGACTGAGGTGCATTTGCGATTGGTTGAGTGTAGTGGGGTACAATATCCACGTAGATAGGAGTGTTGTGGAAATGGTCATTTGTGGTGTTCAGTGGTTCGGGAATGAGTAGTGGAGTGTTGTTTGGAGTGTGGCATGTGTTGCAGTGTTGAGTATGAGTGGGTTGTATCTGTGGTGTTTTGTGGAGGTACGGGATTTTGGGTGTTGGGAAGGTTGACATCAGGAGCGGTGAGAGAAAATGACAGGTTCGCCAAATTCCGAACCTGATCCCGTTGTTCTTGGAACTTCAATAATTTTTGCTCAAGTTGGGCAGCAATTTCCTTACTAATCGGGGTACCCTGAGGAATCTCAATTCTTTCAATTTCCTTTCTGGCACTTGGATCTCCCATTCTACCTTTATTCTTGTTCCGGATAGGACTCGGAAGAGGATGAGGTGGAGGGCCCTTGGATCTATTGGAGTATGATGATGGTTCCAGAATGCACGAACTAACCTTTGGAGAGGGGAATAAAAAATAAAATAAAAACAAAAGGTAATAAGTTAGTGCAGGTTATGAGAAAAAAAATGTTGCAGTATTTAAACACATTGTGCAAGAATATAAACCGTGTCCTAATTTTAGTGCCTTGTTGTGCCCGAGGTAGGCCTAGCGGCAAAGAGTTTTGGAGAACTTATAATTCTAAATGCCTCATTTTATTGATAAAAAATAAGACGAATCCAAAACGACTCTAAATAATAGAAAGTAAAATGTCACTATTGGCCATTGGCCTTATTACAAAAGACTCCTAACTATTTGGTCCCAGAAGGACCTTCCCCAGATTTGGCATCTTTGTCTCCCTCGAACAGCTTCACCAACTCGCGTAGTCCTAAAAGCAAATAGGCTCGGGCCAAATGTCCGCCTACATTTCCTTCAGCGTTTTGAAAGTATTCAATCCTCTTAATGAATTTTCCTTCCAGCTCCACCAGACCCTGCTCCGAATATCCTAGTCGGTTGTTGGCGCTGACAGCCATATCTTTCCATTCCTCGATTAGCTTCTGATGGGCTTCTTGTATTTCCTGGTGCTCACTTTCCACACTCTCGAATTCTCTTCCGCAGTTGATTATACTTAACTCGTGCTTCAGTGTGCTCGTTGATAATTCTGTGACCTCGGATGAACCCGAGCTGATCCATGCCATTGTCTTCCAACCAACCTGAATAGTGCGGCACACAACCAACGTGATACCTATCTGGCTAAATAGATTCTCTCCCCAAAATGAGTTTGCAGTGCCACAAGTGCTGAGCTTGGCACATGTGAGGGCTACATCGTCCTGGAAATTTTCCCTGAAGTGACTCACTTTGTCGACCCTTGGTATGAGAAAGTATGAGAAACGGTGCGTTTCGGGATCGAACAATGAATTCATCAGTGGGGAACCACTCGACCATCCATTGTACTTGGTCCTCTTTCAGATTTTCAAATAATTCTACCCATCCTCTTGCGTCCTCTGGCTGCGCGAACATTATATGCATATAATTCATACGCCTTGGCTGGTGGAAGGCGATGTGATCATCCCAGTCTCTGCGTAGGATCTCTTGCCGGTATTCCCCTTTCTGGAGGTGTTCCATGAGCCAAAGCTAAAGTATTAAGTTGCAACCCTCAAAATGATTGCCCTTTTGCTGAAAATTGTCCAGGGTGCGGTATATCTCAACAACGATCATGGGCACTATATTGAAAGTCTGCCCGCCAATCCCTTCCATCAAAGTCTTTGTTACCATGGCCAGTCTGGTGTGGATCCTAGCCTTCTTCATAGGGAACACCATTATTCCCAAAAAGCAAAACAGAAAAACAGAGACCCTTCGGTGGATATGCCCCAATGAGGTGAGGGCGAACTCATCTGAATAGGTGCGGTATGACTTGCTATGGCTGTACCTCTTGTACAGATAGTCGAACGAGATGTAAGAGTCTTTCAAGCAGTTAAATATGGGTTCTTTTTCAGTCCCATCATCTTAAAGAAACCCCTACCCTTGTGATGCTCTGGCATAATCAAACCCGGAGTCTCCCAAGGAATACCAACTAAACCTCTTATTTCTTCGAGCAAAGGAGTCATTTCAAGGTCCCCAAAGTGGAACGCGGACTTGTCACTATCCCAGAACAATGTCGCAGCCTCTATGATTCTGTTGTCAGGCTGAATTTCTAGAAGAGAAGGCAAATTCCCTAAGTACTTGCAGATGAGTGTCTGATCACTGGAGTGGAGGTCTTTCCACCAATTCAGCAGTCTTGGATGAATTTTGGTTACCATGCCAAATCTATGGATTTCGTGCCTCATTTTTTGCAAAACAGAGTGTTAGGCCCTCACCCCACCAGACTCGATTATTTAAACCAATAATTAGCATAGCAAGCATTTAGTTCTCCAAATAAATGCACAAAACATGGAGGTGCCCGTTTGGGTTTCAAGGAAACCCGATGGACTTTGGACAAGGCTATTCTGATGAGTCATTATGTGGACAACATAGCTGACTCGGCTAGGTTTGACCATGATATATGTACAATTTAAACGGAGTAAGGTTTCTATAGGGTATTAGACAGGTACCCTTGAGTGGACAACTCAAGAGGGAAAGGTACGGAACCGTCGTCTACATTGCTGATCGACTGGTTTTACCGCAAATACGCCTTTGCCAAATTTAAGGGGTGATAGTACTGGAAGAGCGCAACCACTCATTATAAGCGTTGCTATAGTATTTGTTTGGCACGAGTGGAATATGATGTTTGAAGATGCAATTTATTAGAATGAAACAAATTGACATGTATTTCCACGTTCATGAAATAAATGTTTACAATAATTGCTCAAAATTACAACGGTATTGATGGAAAGAGGTAAATGAAAGAAATTAAAGAAAAAGAAACAAAAGACAAGTCAGTTTCGAATAAAGGTATTAAACAAAAGCAATAAAGTCACATATAACATGAAATGGCAAAAGCCTAAGGAATCCCCAGCTGAGTCGCCATGCTGTCGACGCCCCCTTTTTCTCGCGAAATTGGGTTTACGACAGTTGGGAAGACAACTCTATTCCCATTTGGGACTTGGGTTTTTGGATTTGAAGAGTCACCACCTAATGATTAAGTGCATTAGGACACTAAGGGAAAGAATTGAGATGAAGAACCAGAGCTTGGGTAAGGGCTAGAAATTATCTCGAGGGGAAGGTGTTAGTCACCCCTCAAGATCCACTAGTGTGGTTCCCGGCCATGTTAAAATTGTGACTTTAAGCAATCAAACATAAATAGACAAGCAAGAATTACAAATACAAGGGGGTTTTCATATAATAGTTGCAAATAATATGAAACTAAAACGAAGTTAAAGAAGCTGAAATTTTACGAAGAAAGTAGTTTTAAAATTCAGAATAAACGAGTAAAGAGGGAGAAATTTTACATAATTGCTGGAAGTAGCAGTTAAAGAAGCTGAAATTTGAGATAAGCAGTTTTCGAAATAAAATAAACAGGTAAGGGGGGGGGGGGTCATATGTTTATAAATAATATGGATCACCCCACACAACACCCGGTAACCGTTTATACACGTGGTGTTATCGCGTGGTCATCATATCCATATTCTATCCTTCCCACCCCGTTAAGGTAATAAAGTACAGAATGTCTTGTTACTTATTGCATGCTAGTGCCCGTCCCAATCCTATCAGTCCCGGAGGCATTTGGACTACTAGTCCTAAAGGGAGAGGGGTTTGGGGCGTTTTGGGAGTTTTCAAATGACAAATATTAAGGCGTCAATCAAAACACATAATGCAAGTAAAGGGGAAAGAAAATAAGCAAGTAGGGATCAAATAAGCCTCCTTAAATCAGATAAGGCCATAGAGTTTAGCATGTCTTGCACGTACTGGTTTGGTCTTAAATTAAATAAAGCGACGAGCGGACTGGTTCAACACATATTTTTAGACGGGAAGTCTGCATTAGGCTCGCTCGAATACAGTTGTCTAAAATTGATCTGATTGATTAGTTAATCCTTTGTCTAAGTGTTGGATAGAACTACTAATTTTAAAATACAAACGGATTATAAAGCAAAGTTATAGAGTAAAAGGAGTTTCAGAAAAAGAATGTACTGTTTGTGAAAAAAAAGCATTTAACAGAAAAAGAAGTGAACTTCTGAGGACATGCAGACTAATTGGAAGAAGAGCACAAGTCGTAAACGAGTTTTCAGAAAGATACAGATTTGTTTAGAAAAGATCCGTTACTTTACGAGCTTCAGTAAATACTAAATTCAAGAGGTGAATGCTATTTTAAATGAATGAAACGGCTCAGATTCGAAGTTCCTATAGGCATGCTCTCTATGCAATAACTGATTTTGACCTTTTGAACAGTAGTACTGTAGACATGGTATCTATATGCACTTTTGTTGTTAAGCCTAATTGTTTGCCTAATGTTGTTATATGCAGAAAATGCAAATCCCTATAGGCATGGTATCTATATGCTTAGTTGTAGAAATCAAATGTCAAATCCTATAGACATGATTTCTACGTGTGAAGTTGCTCAAATCAGAAATAAAACCCTATAGGCATATTTTCTACCCTTAGTGCATAAAAGTAAACCCCCTCACTTTTTTCACTAAAACCCATGAGTTTATACAAACCAAAAGAATAAAACTAAAATTAAAAGTACATCAGGACTTATCAGCTACATCCGAACAACCTAATTCAGACTTAGTGTCTAATAATATGAGATTGAGCCACTTCCGAGATCTAGATTTCCAAGGCCTTCTCTTATCTGGGGTGCTTCAGAGATCCAAGGGGTTTCAGGAACCCCAGGTAGTGCTTAAACCCAAGATGCTAATCAGAATGAGTTATAGTGTAGTGTGGAACAGCCAACCCTCAAGTATCCAAGTTCAGAGGGAGCTCAGGGGTCCCAAGGCAAGGCTCACAAGAAAGGGGCAGAACATAAGTTCTAAGAATGAGTGAAAGTGTAATAGAGAGGGGTAGGGAGTGCCAAGGCAGGATGGTGGTCATACCTAACCATGAGGTAGGCTTGCACAACCCTGACCAAACCTGTTGGCCAAACATTGGAGAGTAAGGACCTATTGAAGGCCAAGCCATGACCTGGGCAGTAATTAGGATACTGTCAGGCCAAAGCTTTAACTCAGCCACATAGTAAGGGAATGAGGGTGGGAGATTGAAAGAGCTTAGGACCCAAAGGGTCTAATTCATATCCATAGACGATAACTTCAGATATATTGCCATGTTTTGAACCATATCTCAAAACACATATGGGGATATAGGAATGTGATTCATTACAAAAAGTGAGCAAGATATAAGCACATTGCACAAAGATTAAATACTTCAGACATTAAGTGAACATGGACATAAGAACTGCTAAGTAAACACATTGGAGTTGGGGCTAGAATTAGAACTAGGAGATACCAGTTTCATAAAGCAAAGAGAGCAGAAATCTTGTAACAGGGCACAATACAAATAGCAAGAGTATACTTATGTGTGTGAGTATGAGTTCAGAAAAAGACTCGAGTGTTTGTTGTACGTTTGTGTTAAGAAAGGAGCAGGTATTTATAGTTTGAAATCAGGCAGGGAACAAGGTAAGAAAATAATCATGTATCAATTAGAATCAATCAGTAGCAGAAAATCCTTTTAATTGAGGAGTTCAAATTTGAATGGTAAAGGGCAGAAGTTATTTAAGGAAGGAGATCAAGTAAACATATTGTGCATAGCATACAAATAAGGGGTAAATACATAGGGTTTTAATTAAGGAAAGAAAATTTCAAATACACGGTTAAGTAAATAAGGAAAGAACAAAGTAAATCAATTAGCACATAGTAAATCAGGGAATCAAGGATTAGAAATCACTAATGAACCAAATCAGAAATAGGGAAATCGAAAGGTTAAAGAGAATTTTCAAATAAAACAAGGAAAGAATCAATCATTCTTACACAAGGAAGTCTGAAATCAGTCCCAAAATTCTAGAAGGACAACCAGTGTATATAAAGAATGCACAACATTGGGCGTGTGAGGTTAAATCATGGCAAAGAGAAATAGTAATGCTAGCGAAACATGATAGTCATAGAGGCTAATCTAGTAACAGGGAGAAGTGGGTATCAGAAGCATGCCAAAGAGGTCAAGTAAACAAGGTCTTATAGAGTTTAGCAAAAAGTCAGAACCACATGGAGAAACAATGATGAAACAACTTCAGAAACTCAGAGATTAGGGTTTTGAAACCAAGCAAGTTTAGAGATGAATAGCATACAAATCACGTAACAAGTGGCCTCAAAACTCGAATGAAACCCTAAATTCTAGGGTTTTTACCATTAATCGAGTCTAGAGACGAAAACAAGCAAGTCAGGCAAAAATACTAATGAAATAAGTTCAGAAAACTTAAAGGGACTGATACCTTAAACATGTGTTTCCAGAAAACTTCATGAAAACCAATAAAAGAAAAATCATGCAAAATACAGTAGGGGAAATCATAAGAACAAGGTAGAAGAAAATGCAGTAGGAGAAAACACATAAGAATCACAGTAGGGCATGTAGAATCATAGAAAAAAAACACATAAGAATCATAGTAGGGCATGTAGAATCATAGAAACCCTAAGTCGGAGAAGATGAATGGTTTGAAAAACACTTTTTGAAAGAAACTTTGGGAAATCATTTGAAACCATAAAATAAACATAGATATAGAACAGATCTAAAGAAATCAAGAGAACCTCGAGAGGCTAGGGTTACAGTAGAACCCTAGAAGCGAGAAAGCCTTGAAAAGTCACGATCTAAGCCAGAGAATATCACAATCAGGCTCAAAAGATCAAGAGCCACTGGAGCAAGGCCGGAGATGGCCGGGATCTTCGAATAAGTGAAGATCTGAGTGGAGACCCTCGAGGTCTGGCCTCGAACCTTCGAACAATGGGCATGCAGGAGCCATAAGAGGCAGGTACATGCCTTCAATGGCTTTGGAAGCCATGGATTCAGGCGGTTTTGGGTGGTAACCGGAGGGAGGCAGCTAGGGATAGGTTTTAGGTCATAGAGAGAATAAGAGGAGAGGGGGTTCAAGGGCGGTAGGTTAGGAGAAATGAGAGAATTAGGGTAGTCGTGTGGATTAAAAAAGGAAGGGAAGAATAGGGGCCGTTGATCTCAGAGATCAACGGCCAGGATGAAAAGGGGTCTGGGTCGGGTTATTTGGAATTGGGTCGTGGGTTAGGTTTAAACGGAATTGGGCNATAATCCAATGCAATAAAATAAACATAGATCTAGAACAGATCTAGAGAAATCAGGAGAACCTCGAGAGGCTAGGGTTTTAGAAGAACCCTAAAAGCGAGAAAGCCTAGAAAAGTCACGATCTAAGCCAGAGAATACCACGATCAAGCTCAAAAGACCAAGTGCCACCGGAGCAAGGCCGGAGATGGCCGGGATCTTCAAATAGGTGAAGATCTGAGTGAAGACCTTAGAGGTCTGGCCTCGATTCTTCAAACAACAAGCATGCAGGAGCCATTTGAGGCAAGTGCAGGCCTTTAATGGCCTTGGAAGCCATGGATTCAGGTGGTTTTGGGTGGTAACCGGAGGGAGATGGCTAGGGTTAGGTTTATGTCTTAGAGAGAATCAAAGAGGAGAGGGGATTCAAGGGCGGTGGGTTAGGAGAAATGAGATAATTAGGGTAGTCGTGTGGATTAAAAAAGGAAGGGACGAATAGGGGCCGTTGATCTCTCTGGGTCGGGTTATTTAGAATTGGGTCGTGGGTTAGGTTTAAACGGAATTGGGCTGGGAATTTGGGGCTGAGATTGGACCTAATTTGAGGCTAAAATTGAAATAGATGGGGCTAGTATTTAAATAGCCAATTTTCTTTTGTTTAATTTTATAAAAATAGTGAAAATGACTTTGGGAGAAATCAAAAGCAATGAACCCCTTAATAATTCATAAATATTAATTAAAAAATACTGGAACTAATTTTACAATTATAAAATACTATTAATAGTAGAATAGGCTATGATTGCAATTATATGCAATTTAGCTTTGAAAATACCAAATAAATTCGTAAAAAATATGCAAAAATCACCTTAATTATATTTTGGTATAAATATGAGAATAAAATAAGTTATTCACCAAAAATAATAATTTTGGAAATAATTACTGAATTCTGTAGTATTAAAAATAGACGATAAATTAGTTTAAAAATCATTAAAAAATTGGAAAAGTACCAAAAGTCTTGGGTGTGCTTATATATGCACATATATGCTATTTTGGAAGTATTTTGGGCATAAAAATACTTAGGAAAAAATTGGGTATCGACAATAACGACTCCGCATATCAGACTAGGACTCCCAGGTCGATGCCTCATGAGGCTGACCTCTCCACTGGACATGCATTGAAGGAAAACTCTTGGATCTCAACTGTCGAACGTGCCGGCCTAGAATAGCTAACGGCTCCTCCTCATAAGAAAGATCCTTGTCCAACCGGACAATGCTGAAATCTAATACGTGGGCTGGATCGCCGTGATACCTCCAAAGCATGGACACATGAAACGCTGGATGCACGGCTGACAAGCTAGATGGCAAGGCAAGTCTATAAGCCACCTCTCCTACTCGATCAAGGATCTCAAAGGGAACAATGAACCTATGGCTAAGCTTGCCCTTCTTCCCAAATCTCATCACGCCCTTCATAGGCAACACTCGGAGCAAGACCCGCTCACCAACCATGAAAGCTACATCTCGAACCTTACGATCTATGTAACTCTTTTGCCGCGACTTAGCCGAACGAAGCCTGTCCTGAATGATCTTGACCTTATCCAAGGCCTCATGAACTAAATCTGTACCCAATAACCGAGCCTCTCTTGGCTCAAACCGTCTAACTGGAGACCGACATCGCCTATCATATAAAGCCTCAACAGGAGCCATCTGGATGCTCGACAGGTGGCTGTTGTTGTAGGCGAATTCTGGTAAAGGCAAGAACTGATCCCATGAACCTCCAAAGTCAATAACACAAGCCCGGAGCATATCCTCCAAAATTTGAATAGTTCGCTCGGACTGATCGTCCGTCTGAGGATGAAACGCTATGCTCAACTCGACCCGTGTGCCCAACTCTCGCTGAACTGCACCCCAAAAATGCGAGGTAAACTGCGTACCCCGGTCCAAAATGATAGATACCGGCACACCATGAAGGCGAACAATCTCCCGGATATATAAATCTCAGCTAACCTCTCGGACGAATAGGAGACTGCCACAAGAATAAAATGTGCTGACTTGGTCAGCCTATCAACAATAACCCATATCGTATCAAACTTCTTCCAAGTCAACGGAAGTCCGGCAACGAAATCCATGGTAGTCCTCTCCCATTTCTACTCGGGAAGCTCAATCCTCTAAAACAAACCCCCAGGCCTTTGATGCTCATACTTAACCTGCTGACAGTTCAAACATTGAGCCACATATGCAACAATATCTTTCTTCATCCTGCACCACCAATAATTCTGCCTCAGATCCTGATACATCTTCGCGGCACCCGGGTGAATAGAATACCGAGAACTATGGGCCTCCACTAAGATCAACTCTCGAATCCCTTCATCATTGGGCACACAAACTCTCCCCTGTAATCTCAAAACACCATCGCTATCTAAGGTCACCTTCGTGGCACCTCCATGCTGCACCGTGTCTCTCAGGACACACAAATAGGGATCATCAAACTGCCGATCACGGATACGCTCTAATAATAAGGAACGAGCGACTGTGAAAGCTAACACTCTGCTAGGCTTAGAAATATCGAATCTCACAAATCGATTGGCCAAGGCTTGAATATCCAAAGCAAGCGATCTCTGGCTGACTGGAATATAAGGAAGATTACCCATACTGGCGGACTTCCTACTCAATGCATCGGCCACCACATTGGCTTTCCTTAGGTGATACAAAATAGTAACATTATAATCTTTCAATAACTCCAACCATCTCCTTTGCCTCAAATTCAACTCCTTTTGCTTGAACAAGAATTGAAGACTCTTGTGATCAGTATACACCTCACATGTCACAGCATATAGGTAATGCCTCCAAATCTTCAAAGCATGAACAATGGCTGCCAACTCTAGATCATGAACCGGATAATTCTTCTCGTGGATCTTCAACTGCCTCGAAGCATAGGCAATGACTCCGCCATCCTGCATCAATACTGCACAAAGCCCAATACGGGAAGCATCACAATAGACTGTATAAGGCCCTAAACCTGTGGGCAAAACCAATACCGGTGCTGAAGTCAGAGCTGTCTTGAGCTTCTGAAAGCTCACCTCACACTTATTTGACCATCTGAACTGGGCACCCTTCTGGGTCAATCTGGTCATCGGGGCTGCAATAGATGAAAAACTCTTCACGAACCGACGGTAGTAGCCTGCTAACCCCAAGAAACTCCGAATCTCCGTGGTTGATACTGGTCGAGGCCAGTTCTTGACTGCCTCAATCTTCTTTGGGTCCACCTAAATACCCTCTACTGATAAACCATAACCCAGAAATGCAACCGAAATCAACCAGAACTTGCACTTCGAGAACTTAGCATATAACTGACTATCCTTCAAAGTCTGAAGAACCACTCTGAGGTGCTTCTCGTACACCAGAATATCATCAATAAAGACTATCACGAACAAGTCCAAATAAGGCCTGAACACTCAGTTCATCAACTCCATAAATGCTGCCGGGGCATTGGTCAACCCAAACAACATGACCAGGAACTCATAATGCCCATACCGAGTACGGAATGCTGTCTTAGGGACATCAGACACCCTAATCCTCAGCTGATGGTAGCCTGATCTCAAGTCTATCTTTGAAAACACCTTCGCACCCTGAAGCTGGTCGAACAAATCGTCAATCCTTAGCAGTGGATACTTGTTCTTACTCGTCACTTTGTTCAACTGCTGGTAATCAATGCACATCCTCATTGAACCATCCTTTTTCTTCACAAATAACACGGCGCACCCCAAGGAGAAACACTGGGTCTAATGAAAACCTTTTCCAGCAAATCCTTCAACTGATCCGTTAACTCTTTCAACTCTGGCGGGGCCACGCGGTACGGCGAAATGGAAATAGGCTGAGTGCCCGGAGCCTGATCAATACAGAAATCAATATCCCTATCGGGCAGCATACCCGACAGGTTTAAAGGGAAAACCTTGGGGATCTCCACAACAATAATAATTGAATCAATAGAAGGGATCTCTGCACTGGAATTACGAACATATGCCAGATACGCTAAACACCCCTTCTCGACTATGCGTCGAGCCTTCACATATGAAATAACTCAGCGGGTGGTATACCCTGGGGTCCCTCTCCACTCTAAACGGGGCAAATCTGGCAAAGCCAAGGTCACGGTCTTGGCGTGACAATCCAAGATAGCATGATACAGGGACAACCAATCCATCCCTAATATAACATCAAAATCCACCATGTCTAAGAGCAATAAATCAACACGGGTCTCAAGACCCTCAAACACTACCACACAGGAACGATGCACTCGGTCGACCACTATAAAATCACCCACCAGTGTAGCCACCTCTACAGTAATACCCAAAGCATCACTAGGCATGTTCAAGTATGGTGCAAAATAGGATGACACATACGAATACGTAGACCTAGAGTAAAATAGCACTGAAGCATCCCTATCATAGACCAGAATAGTACCTGTAATAACTGCATCTAAAGACTCAGCCTCTGTCCTGGCTGGAAGAGCATAACACCGAGGCTGGGCCCCACCTCTCTGAACCATATCTCTAGGACGATCGGTTGTTGGCTGGCCTCTACCTCTGGCGGTCCAAGCTCCACCTCTACGGTCTCTACCTCTACCTCTTTAATCCCTACCCCCGCCTCTAGCTGGCTGGGCAAGCTGTGGATCACCTGGTGCCTGAATCATTGGGCGAAAAACCTGCTGCTGGGAACTACCTGAAGCTCGAGGGCAAAATCTGACTATGTGACCTGGATCACCACAACCGTAACAAGCCCTCGGCTATTGAGACTGCGGGCCCTGTGGACCTGAATGTCCACATTGAAATCTCTGAAGTGGTGGGGTACTGATGGGGAACTGTGAAGCTCTTGGTCAGAATAATGCGGCTGAGAACCACGACCATCTGAAGTACCATGAGAGACCTAGAGAGCTGACTGAAAGGGCCTCGGAGGATGGCCTCTACCATAAGAATATCTACCTCCAGATGAGGTACCACTGAACCTACCTGCATGACAGGGCCTCTTATCTGGCCCATGACCACCTCCGCATGCAAGAGCCATCTCAACTCTACGGGCCGCATTGGCCGCCTTCTGAAATAAAATCTCACTCCCAGCTCCAATAGCTATCTGGAGACGGATTGACTGAATTAATCCATCAATAAACCTCCGCACCCCTTCTCTCTCGGTGGGGAGTATAATAGTAGCATGGCGTGCTAGATCAATGAACCGGGTCTCATACTGCTTGACTGTCATAGAGCCCTGCTGGAGGCGCTCGAACTGCCTGCGAAGTGTCGCTCGCTGAGTAACTGGGAGAAACTTCTCCAGAAATAATTCCGCAAACTGGTCCCAAGTCAATGATGGCGACCCTGCTGGTCTGGATAAATAATAGTCCCTCCACCAAGTCTTGGCGGATCCTGCTAGTCGAAAGGTGGTGAAGTCGACCCCATTGGTCTCCACAATACCCATAGTCTGAAGAACCTCATGGCAGCAAAATAAGAAATTGGGGGTCCTCTGTAGAAGCACCGCTGAATGTGGTGGTGAAGAGCTTGGTGAACCTATCCAGCCTCCATAAAGTATCTGCGGACATAGCCGCTCCATCGCCGGTCTGAGTCGCAATACCCGGCTGAACTACCACAGCTGGCTGAACTACCGGAACCTGAACCTGGGGTCCTACCTGCTCCGGAGTACGTATAGCAGAAGTCTGAACCCCTCCTCCAGCCTGAGAAGTGGCTGGTGCTACTGGAAGCAAACCCGCACGAGAGACGATCTCCATAAAGCCTACCAACTTGACCAAAGCCTCCTGAAGAATTGGGGTGGCTATAAACCCCTCTGGGACCTGAGCTGGGCCCACTGGAGCTGCTGGGGCTGGAACCTTCTAATCATAATCAAAATGATGCTCCACCTCTGGGGCTGCTGCTTGGGGATGAGCTCTGCCCCTACCTCGGCCTCTGGCACGGCCTCGCCCTCACCCTCTGCCCCTCGTAGGAGCTGCTACTAGGGGCTCAGGCTGCTGCGCAGTAGAAGAGGAAGCACATGTTCTCACCATCTGTGAATGAACAGAGTAGAAAGACAATCAGTATTTGAGAAACAGAATCACACGCCAAGAAAGAACAAAAGTAAAATTTTCCTAACTCCGTAGCCTCTAGGAGATAAATACAGATGTCTCCGTACCGATCCCTCAGACTCTACTAAGTTTCTCCGTGAGTCACGAGACCTATGTAACCTAGTGCTCTGATACCAACTTGTCACGACCCAGATTTTCCACCGTCGGGAGTCGTGATGGCGCCTACTATTAGGAGCTAGGCAAGCCAATTAATTATTAACCTTTTAGGCAAACATCGACAATATTAACGCAATGAGGCATTTAATATAAAAGCAGAAGTTTTAAATATAAATAAATGAAAAAAAAGTGTGGAAATTCAATTACAACCTTTACCCAAGATTGGAGTCACTAACTCACGAACATCTATAGAATACTACACACCTAGTTTGAATAAAACACAATACTGTTTGTTCTGGTACAAAGGATAACAAACTAAAGTAAAGATAGAAGAGACTCCGGGCCATGCGGACGTCAGCAAGGCTACCTAAAAATCTCTTGACTGAAGTCAGCTCCCAATCAACTACTCCTGTCCAAAAGCTGCTCCGGCTCCCTGATATGTGTAAAAGAGCACAGAAGTGTAGCATCAGCACAACTGATCCCATGTGCTGGTAAGTGCATGGCCTAACCCCGACGAAGTAATGACGAGGCTAGACATGACTACCATACCAAACTGTGCAGTTCAATACATATATTTGCAATAGAAAAGAATACAGAAATTAACCAGTCAAGAGGGAGGGGAGCATGCTGTAGGGGCTGTAACAATTTAAAATACAAAATCAATAAATAAGGAATGAAACGGTACAACTACAATGTCAATGAGAGTAGAAAAAAAATAATCAAACATGGCACGGATTGTTCCTTCGTGCATTAACAATCAAAACATGGCATGGGATGTTCCTTCGTGCATTAATAATCAAAACATGACACGGTATGTTCCTTCGTGCATTAATAATCAAAACATGTCACGGAATGTTCCTTCGTGCATTAATAATCAAAATATGGCACGGAATATTCCTTCGTGCATTAATAATCAAAACATGGCACGAAATGTTCCTTCGTGAATTAATAATCAAAACATGGCATAGAATGTTCCTTCGTGCATTAATAATCAAAACATGACACAAAATGTTCCTTCGTGCATTAATAATCAAAACATGGCATAGAATGTTCCTTCGTGCATTAACATATCCTCAACACAAATCGTGCACGACATCAATCTTCATGCTTTATCACTCTTCCTCACCCAAGCAACAATCACAACCAATGGGGCTAGGGGATAGACAAACAGTAATAGAAGTCCCGTCAAGGGAAAAACACAAGCAAACAATTAAATCTCGGCAGGGGAACAACAACAATAACCTTCACATCCCGGCAAGGGAGATAATCACTATAAGAATACAGCCCGGCAAGGCAATAATCACAATTCTTTCTCTTTCTTTCATTTCTTACCCAACAATTACTTTGTCATTCGAGCCAACGCTCCAAAGAGTTCACAAATCATAATTCTTTCTCATACTCTTCACATTATATAGAAATCATCAATTCCACACGGAAGAATCACAACAAAATTAGAATAAGCACAAATAAGGACTCAGGGTCATGCTAGATACCAATGTATAGATACTCGTCACCATGTCTATACACCGTAATCAACAATTAGCAATTTGCAAACAATACTCTAATCCTATTCCCTCAAGCCAAAGTTAGATCAAACACTTACCTCGAATGCTCCAATCTCAACTCAAGCCTCAAGTATAGCTTTACCCCTCGAATCTAGTCACAAATTACTTGAATGTATCAACTAATGCTAATTGAATCAATTTGAACGCATGAAAATGAATTTTTCAAAGTTTTACTCAAAAATTCCCAAAATGCCCCGGGCCCACCTGGTCAAAACCCGAGGTTCGAACCAAAACCCGCTTACCCATTCCCCCATGAGGTCATATCTATGTTTTGTTTTGAAATCGAACCTCAAATTATGGTCCAAATCCCCAATTTTAAGAAAACCTAAGTTTTACCCAAAATCCCCATTTTCACCCATGGAAATCCTTGATTTTAAGATGAAAACATGTTTAATGATGTTAAAGATTGAAGAAGTTAAGTAAAAATTGACTTCCAAATGATTTGGAGAAGATAGGTTTCTTGGAGACTAGGGAATGGAGGCCCTATGTTTAAAAAGGCGCAACTCAGGGATTGGAGCCCTAATGTTGGCAAAAGGCGACTAGGAAATGGAGGCCCTATGTCTAAAAAGGCACAACTCAGGGATCAGAGCCCTAATGTTTGCAAACGAAAGTAAAAGATTGATATTGGGGATTATTAACTAACATTTTTTTGGGATTTTCTTCTGATTTCTCTTCTTCTTTTTTTCATTTCAATTTTCATTTCATTCATATTTTTTAATAAAATGCAGGAAAGAACTTGGAGGAAACTTCCCTTTTTGGATTGATTATTTGCTGCAAAGCTATTTCTAGCACTTGCGCACTTCTTTTCCTTTTTGGTTGCACCTGGTTCTTGCACGATTGCTTTGGATTGCACCTCTTTTAAATTTTCAAACAAAGAACAATTGTTAGTTTGAAATGGTGGTTGATTTTGTGGCCTTGATTGTCTCAATCGCTTGATCTTGGCCCAACTTAATTGATGAAGATCTTAGTTGCAACTGCTTCTTTCCTGGGTACCAATTTCATTTCAGGCCCTAAGAACTTCTGGTTTTTTTTCCTGATTTTGCCACGGCGGTTAGTTGGTGGAACTCAACCTTTTCGACTTTATTTTTGCCTTCGTAGGGCTTTCCTTTCTGACTTCCTTTTCTTTCTTTTTTCATTTTCATTTTTGGGACATTGGGGAACTTTTGGCTCCTCAAGCTTTGCTACAATGGCTAGTTGTGTGGGACTTGTCCTTTCCATCTTATTTCGCCTTTGTAGGCCTTTCTTTTCTCGCTTCTTTCTTCCAACTTCAATTTTAGAGCATTTGGGGTACCTTGGCTTCTTCAACTATTGCCAAGGTGGTTAGCCACGTCGGACTCAACCTTTTCAACTTCAATTGCCTTATAGGTGCTTCAATTTGATTTTCTCCTTCCAAAAGTTTTGATTTCGAAGCATCGGCCGCCGTGGCTAGTCGGGGTCGACTTGATGCCCGTGACGAGGCTGGGTGCTATTTTGCACATCAGCTCGTGTAAAAAAAAAGCCCTTTAAGTCAATCTTTCCATCCCTTCTTTGTCTCAGTTCCGGAATAGAGTTAGACCGAAAGGGATTCAAAGAAAAATAAATAATGGACATGACAATGAATTTAAACGAGAGGTATCCCTTTTGGGAAGAGGAAAGAAGGGCTTATCTGGAGTACATACGGACTTCAATGAACATGACATGCCTTTTGGACTGGATGCCTGATCTGTTTAAACCGCCTGACTCTCAAAAATTCATCACAACTTCTACTTCAAAATTCGAGAAACCTTGCCAGGATTTTGTCGATGCCGATGGCTGTGAGGATCTTCTTTTCGATCAGTGGGGCCCTTTGCATGTTTTCACCAGCTGACCTCTCTCATTTCTCTTATCACCATCGCCTTATAGTGCCCATGTGGGTTTTCACTAAAAAGACTATCTCATTTTGATTTTCTCTGCTTACCATTGCCTTACGGTGCCCGTATGGGTTTTCACCAATAAGATTCTTTCATTTAATTCCTCTCATTTTGTTGTATTAGATACAAATAACTTCATCCTCCCATTTTGAACCTCTTTGCTGATTGATCAGAAGGATTTGAACAAGGTTTGGGGTAAAAAGAATTTGGATTGAATTACCATTTTGGAACCTTTTGGGCGGGATCATTGCCGAACCATTATAACTTCTGCCCCAGTTTCACTTTTTGGGGGACTTTGGATTTTTATTTTGGTGTGACTGAACCCTAGAGAGAGGCTGCCTACGTATCCTTTCAGAATCAAGTCGAACGTAGTTCAGGGAAACTTTGTTTTTGATTTTTTTTTGATTTTCTGTTTTGTTTTTTTTTTCTTTCTTTTTCATTTCATTTTCTTTTTTCCTCTCTTTTTTCCATCTTTTCTCTTCTACTTTTTTTTCCTCTTTTTTTTTTCATTTTCTTTGCCTTTTCTTCCCTTTTTTTAAAATTTTATTTCTCTCTCTTTTTTTTTTTTTTTTATTTTTTTATTTTATTTTGCAATAACACTTCCAGGTTCCAAAGAGGGTAATCAAATGGGAGCCGACTCAAAGGGTTTTCTAGGGGTTGATAGATTTGGGTAGCGAGAATAAAAGCCTTCGTCATCCCGACCGGAAAATATTAGAACTATACGGAGGATCCAACATAGTACCTTTTCACTGCATTTGCATTGACAGTTGTTTTAGGGACATTTCCTTCGATGTGTCCCAAGTTACAACGCACTCTTTTGGCAGTACTCTTGTTGTAATGTATGGACCTTTCCAATTATAGAACCAATTTTCCTTTAGTTGTTCGAACTCTTTATTTTATTTCCTTAAAATTTTATCCTGTTTGCATTTTGACTCTTGATTCATTATTTCGAAGTCTGATGGCATTTTGGGATCTGGGCATGAAGTTTGCAAGCATGTCATGTTATTGAAATCTACATTTAACAAAACTGAAAAGAGAATAAGAAAAATGACAAGATTAAGAGAAGAAACATTCTTGGACAATGAAATATTAGTTTCATTTGATTTTTTGAGTTTTAATTTTTTTTGATTTTGAAGATAGAAGGGTTTACTCGGAAAGTAAGACAATAAAGTAAAACATCCGGATCACACCCTTAGATAATCCGGACGCAGAAAGGATAGCAAGACCGGCTACCGAGACTCCAGTCTAATGGGGAACTTTCAGGCTTGGCGACTATTTTTTAGCTTTTCTCCAGCTTCAGTCATGGATGTAATGGCCTTCAGTGCCGAATCACATTCCTCAGCTTCACAAATCATTCTAACTATTGGCCCGATATTGGGGGCAGGCCACAGATTGTTCATCACATCAAGAGCATCTTCATCCCGAAAAATGATCCTTTCAGCTTCAATCAAATCCTCAACTGCCCTTTTGAGGGTCCAACAGTCCTCTGTACTGTGTCCGACTGCCCCAGAGTGGTATTCACATATAGCATCAGCTCGCTGCAAGGGGGACTCGGGGTTCAGCCAGTTCGGGGCCACTGGTTGCAATAGATTTAGCCTGATTAGCTTTTGGAACAAGCTTGAATATGATTCACCAATAGAGGTGAACAAATTCTTTCTAAAAAGTCTCTTTTACGCGAGGGTTGTATTGGGGATCATTTGGTTGAGGATTATATGGAGCTTGGTAATGATGGGCATTTCTGGGAGGTGGAGCTCGGTTTTGTGTATAATGTTGTGGCTGCGTGTAAGATTACATGATCATCAACGCATAGGGAGGTGGTGCCATGGAATAAGCAGCATCTTGAAGGGGATAATAGTGTGGTGGGACAGTGGGAGGCACATATGATTGGCTGAATGACCTGCGCCCCCCCCTCGAGCTTTAAACCATCATGACTCCCTCTTCACTCCTATTTCTATTTATCAAACCCTCCAGACCATTATGAGCAGCCTGTGATGTGGCCTTAAAAGCAGCATGACTCAAGATTCGACCTGTTTCTAAACCGTTTTCAACCATTTCCCTGATTTTGATAGCCTCAGCAAATGGCTTACCCACAACAGTCATCATGTTTTGGAAGTAATCAGCCTCTTGGGCCTGCAAAAAGACAGTGAACATTTCAACTTCATCCATTGGAGGCTTTACCCTGGCAGCTTGTTCATGCCATTTGACAGCATATTCGCGGAAGCTTTCCGCAGTTTTCCCTTTCAAATTGGACAAAGTGTTTCTGTCAGGAGCGGTGTCCATATTATACTGGAATTGGGGGACAAAATCTCGGGCCATATCATCCCACACGTGCCAATGGGTAATTTCTTGATCCGTATACCACTCAGAAGTGATTCTGGTGAGGCTTTCCCCAAAATAGGCCACCAGCAGCTCCTCTTTTCCACCAATACCCCTCAGCTGGTTGCAGTATCGTTTCAGATGAACGATCGGGTCTCCATGCCCGTCGTACATTTCAAATTTTGGCATCTTGAAGCCAACTGGCAAGTGGGCATGGGGAAACATACAGAGTTCGGAATGTGAGACACTTTTTTGGCCACTCAGACCATGCATGTTTTTCAGGCTTTGTTCCAGGCTCTTCATCTTCCGAGCAATTTCCTCTTGCTCAGGAATTTTAACAACCTTCTCTTGATCCACCGAGAGATCATATCGCGGAGGTTGAGTGGAAGAGTACGGGGTCACATATGTTATTTCTGGTTGAAGATGTGGACCCTTAAAGATGAACATTGGAGGCGGTGCCCTCGAAGCCTGTGCCTGGGGGCCGAACCACAGAAGGCATGCCTCATTGGAGGGCATTGAAGGATGCCCGCATGGGATGAGCGGGTTGAGCACAGGTGCATTGGGAACCTTATCTGACTTGGGGATCAACTCAGGGAACCCAGGGATTGCACTTGGCGGTTCCCTACCATTAGACCAGATGTCCCACATTTCCCATACGTAGAGACGCAACATTTTATTCTCTTCGATAGCCGCTGGTTCCCGCTACAGAATAGACGATGATGGGCTATCCTCAGATCTTGTGAGATTGCTTGTGGAGGTCATCCGTGCCGTTAGATCTTGTGAAGGAGGGGAGGCTATACTACCAACAAAACCAACCACCAAACCCGGCTAGTTTGCACATCGAACAACCTTGTTAGTTTTGAAATATTTAACATATAGAAAATCGCACGTTGGGATGCAATGCACCTAACAGTTAAATTCTTCTACCATGCATATTTTATCCCGACCTTAATTAACCCTCTCTTTTTTTCAATCCGCACCTCTTTTCTTTTATCTTTGCCTCTCTTTAATCACTCTTGATTTTTCATCTTGTTTTTGCCGCTCTTTTATTTTTTGGCACTCTCTTTTTCTCTTTTGTTTGTCACTTTTTTTTTCTTGTTGCTACTTTTTTTTCTTTTTTTTCCCACTCTTTTTCTTTTCTTTTTAAATTTCTCTCTCTTTTTCTTTTTCAGTTTATTTTTCACTCAATTTTTTTTAGCTATGATCGAATCCGATGGGGATTTCTTACATATCATGAGCCCGCATGAATCAGATCTTGCGTAGTTCCGGAAGATTGGGAATTGAGTAAACGAACTAAATATATATATATATATATATATATATATATATATATATTTTCTTTTTTTATAAAACTCAGACCATGAAAGCTTTATGGCAAAAGAAATACATTTTGATTTTTTTGATTTTTTTTCTTTTGGAATATTCTAAAAAAATGCTTTAAAAGAAGAAAGGAAATTTTTTTTGGGATTTTTGATTTTGATTTTGATTTTATTTTTGAAAGAAAGATTTCTAAAAATTCCTTTTCTTTTGATTGGAACTTTGGGAATTTCAAAAGTAAAAAGAAAATATTTTTTGTCTGAATTTTTATTTTTTCTCTTTTGCTAAAGAAGAAAGAAAATATTTTTTTTTTTTGGATTTTTGAAATTGCCTCATATTTTTTAAAAGAGGAACTTTTAAGAAAAATATTTTGCATTTCTGATCTTTTATTTATTTACAAAAGCACTTCTAAAGAAAAGCAAAAATATTTTTTGACTTCAATTTTTTTTAAAAATGTTATGGACATTTACCAAAGAAAGACATCTAAAGAGTATTTTTGATTTTTTTTGTTTCTATTTTTTTTGGGAAAAATACTTCAAAATGAAGGAAACCGTATTTTGGATTTTGATTTTTATTGATTTTTCTTTTTGTTTCATGAAAAACATTAAAAAGAAGGAAACCATTTTTTTTGAGTTTAAAAATAACTTTTACTTTGTTTGAATTTTCTAAGGAAAGATTTTTAAAGAAGGAACAAAAGAAAAATATATTTGGATTTTTTAAAATTGGGGTCCGAACCGATGAGGTTTGCCTACGTATCTCACATCCGATGAGAATCAGACCCACGTAGTTTGGTCAGATTTGACAAAACCAACTATTTTTGCAAACAAAACTTTCTTTTTCTTTCATTTTCTCAAAATTTGGCAGAGTTTCAGTACCATTTCGGTATTGGTTTTTCAAAACAGGTGATTAACTCAACCTAACCTTAATATTGCTATATTTTTTTTCAACTTTCTCCTATTATTCACAAGCCAGTCAACATGCAAATCCGAATTAAATAAATACACAAGTAGCAAGTAGGATGCATCAGGATGATCTTTTTATTTCAGGGACACCTGTCCTAGACAGACCCAACCCCTGTTTTGAGTCTCCTAAGTCAAATGCACGTGATGCAAACAAACGTTCCTACTAGGATGCGGCATGAGGCTTTGTTATACTAGGTTTAAAACCTAGGCTTATTATTCTAGACCTGACTTACCCGAGAGGACAACTCGAGCCGAGGGGGCAGTGTGCCGGGAATACAGAAGCTTCGCCGACATAGAAACTTGTTCGAACCTCGTTCTAAAATGGGATAAGACTCTAGACAGAAGAGAAGTCACACTAACTGCACCGTTCTCCATGATGTAGAAGACTCAAAGAGCGGAAGGGTTTCGTAGCAGTTCATATGTACAATTTACCAAATATCAAAGCGGTAAAGCATTTAGCACATTAGGATGAAACATGTAGGAAAATCAGATAACAGATAAAGCCAATCATAACAGCTAATCTAAGCTCGAATTCTTGAACCCTGAACCAAAGTTCTGGGTCTGTATCCCCAGCAGAGTCGCTAGAGCTGTCACACCTCCTTTTTTACACATCACCCCGAAAGGTAATATATAAGGGAGTTTTTCTAATTTAAGTGACATTATTCAAAATGGGATTATTTATTCATTTTTTATTCAGAGTCGCCACTTGGGATATTTTTTTTCCTGGTGTCCCAAGTCACCGGTTTATTTTAAATCCCAAATCAAGGAAAATTCAACTTTCCTTTTGAAGTATGCGAACCAGAAATTCTGAATAAGAAATTCTGTTAACCCGAGGGAAGGTGTTAGGCACCCCCGGATTCCGTGGTTCAAGCACGGTCGCTTAAACTATCATAATTGGCCTATTATCTGATTTTAACACATGTTATAGCCTATAGTGCAATTTTAAATTATTTACCGCTTTTAATTAATTTTAAGAAGATTTAACGTTGTTTAAAACATGTCTCTGGATCGCGTCACATGAAATGCACCCGCAATCTGAAACACATTTTGTTCAACGTTATGAGATTTAGAGTTGGGTCATATGAAATGCACACCCGAATTTAGGAAGGTAATGTTATTAAAATATGCGCCTAAAGCAACTACGCGTTTTTAACTTTGCGAGGGCCATGGAAATTGGCTAAATGACACGCCTCGAGTTCTAAGTATTTTAAAAGATATAATTAAGTGAGGGCCACACATTTGAGATTTTATTTGGCGCGGCGCACCTCAATTCTATTTTAAAGGGTATTTAAACTACAAGCTCGAAGGGCCATAGACTATGTTTTATCTAGTATAGCTCACCTCCCACTTATCTAATAGTCTGATTAATTATCACAAGAAAAAGTAAAAAAATATTTCTTTCAAACTAACATGAGGATTTATGTGAGTAGAGAAACTATTGGGCAAAGGGATTGACCCATCGCCAAACATGCAGACGACCCAAGGGAAAAGAAAATAATTCAAGTCCTATTTGGAAAGGACTATCCTGTTTTGGGTCCAAGGATGAGCCCAACATCGAATCCCTAATGCCTGAAATGGCTAATGTGCTATGCAATGCCAAATGAATGAGGGCATCAATAATTATTGGGCTCAGACTTGAGCCCAGATGCATGCCCTATTATTGAAACCAGGAAGGCCCCAATTTAATGAAACTCAGGCAATAATAAATACTAACCAGTTGGAATTAATTTTACAAAGTCAAATTTGATCAACATACCAGAATCAGTGTCATCATATGTTCATCACTCAAGCAGAACCAAGGAAAGAATAAGACCCGGTTCCTATTAGTATGTCGATAATCACAACATGGCAAGTCCTAATGGCATCATGCTAAACAAGGTAGACCACAGACCATAGAAAGAATAGACATCTATCTGGATTGCCATATTTACAGAACCATAAATCACCTTCTGAGTATGTATAGGAATTTAACAAGCATCACAAATAGATACCAACAATTTAAAAGAGCTACATAGCACAGGCTGTCTAAGGCAATCACCTTACAAGGTTTAGATGATGGAATGCAGGGCCTAAAATACTGATTTAAACAAGCATACAATCCTATAACTACACCTGAAGTCAATTAGACTCACAATCACAGCTGAACGATCAAAGTTCCAGTTCAAATACATCCCTATGATCTAACATTTTTCTAGGATGATTACGTTTGAAACAACATTCCGCACCTACTCTGAACATGAGCATATATTGATGGCTACATGGCTTGGTTGTACTTAAGAAAATTTGGCTAAAGAGATACAAAACAAGAAAGATTCATATGCAAAAAAGTAAACTAAACTAAGAACAAATAAATGAATGTTTAAACTTCAAAGCTTCATTTTCACTTTTTAATCTCCAGCTTGAGGATTACATTAGATCAGATTCAGAACGTATACTTGGGAATAAAAATAGGAAAAGAAAGGTGAGAGCAATGAACAACAGCAACAGTAGAACCCAACAGTAAGGAGCAAACGAGCAAAACGATTTAAAAAAAGAAGAAGAAGTATTGCAGCTCAGAAACCAGCTTCAAACAAGCAGCCAAACAAAGCTTTAAATCAAAACTTCGACAACCAAGTTCAAGCCATTTCTTCACTCAGATGAATTCAAATAGTTTCAGAAGTTTAAAAGGGATCAAAAATCACTAAAAATTTAATGAAACAGTAGCGTTTTCTTTAATTCTCAGTCGTCTATCTTTTTAATGGATTTTTAGCTCTTCAAATTCTATATTGAGCCTTTCTTAGCTATGCCTTTATAGGCAAGATACTAGGGCAGCCTTGGAGAGTTCAGTTTTTTATTTTAGTCCTTCCTTAATTTTATTTTTTGCTAAAAAGTCCCTAAATTACTAACTTGTGGATCAAGTTAAAGCCTAAAATTCCCTAAAAGACCCCTACTAGAAACTTCTAAAATCAGTTACCAAAGATTCTGTTTATCCTATTTCCTAAATTACCCCTTGTTTACCATCTTTTTATCCTGAAGATCAACCTGGGTCAAGCGGGTATGGGTTATGGATCCCAAATGGGCTTAATATCTCAATGGACATGGCCTCAAATTCAGGCCAAGCAGGATTCCCTTAAAATAAGATCTGGATTGACCTCAGAGCCTAAATAGCAAAGTGAAACCAAAACCAATTCAGAAAACTTAAAAAGAACCAAACAAATTGACTAATTAACGATCACAAACAAGCAGGGAAATAATTAAGCTATTAAATCAAGCTAAGTGACCAAATCAAAGGTTCAAACATGGCAATTGATAGAACCAAACAAATTAGAAAACAAATTAAAGGGGAGAAAATAATAGAGGTGAATCACATAAATGATTTTGAAAAAAAAAGAACGAGACTCACCGGCTAAACTTGAAATAAAATTAAAGCACTGGTTTGACCCAAAACAGTGGCAAACGTATGTTCTTAGTGAAGAACGAGCGAGGGTCACTATTTTGTGCCAAAACCAACTTGAACAAACTAGAAAACTCCTAAAATGACTAGTAGTATGCATGATTCCAACTTTAGGCTCTCAGGGCTCGACTCTTCGATTTGATATTCGAGTAGTTACAGAGATATTCGAAGAAATCTGAGTGAAGATTTGGACTAGGGAAGGGAAGACAGTCCTAGGGTGTCAATTTGGTGTCGATTGGAGGAATTAGGGTTTTGGCCGCCTCTCTTTGATTCAAGATTCGAGAGGTTCGGCTGGGATTCGAGGGAAGGGGTTTGAACATTTGGAAAGAGGAGAAGGAGAGGAGTCTATGTGTAAAAATGAGGGCCATCGGAGACCTGCCACCGCCGTGGGGCGATTTCTGGCGGGCGGCGGAGACGGTGGAGGAAAAATAGGGTGGCTAGGGTTGTGGGGTCTCTAGGGTTTCGGGTAAGAGACGAGAGATGGGGGTAGGGGGTGCGTTTGGACAATCTTATACTCAAGACCCTTGAGTTCTCAACCATCCGATCTACAAACCTTGATGATTGACATTAATTAAGGGCAAAACGGGGGCATTTTGGAGTCAAGAGGGAGCTTGGACCGGGTCAGACGCAAGTTTGGGCTGGGATTTGAGGGGTTTTGGGTGGGTTTAGGGGTTTGGTCTTGGTTTTTGAAATGGGTTGGCCCAAAAATTGGGCATTTTTATTAAGAAGCTCAATTTCTCTCTTTATTTTTTAAATTTTCTTTTCTTTTCTTTTCAAATTAAAACTAAAAACCTAAATTAACTCTTAAAAACTAAATTAACCTATCAAATTGTATTATCTAATTAATAATCAACACAATTAATTAAGTAGCAAATTAAGGAAAACCAACAAAAATTCAAATCTAAAAATTAAACAATGTCAAAAGTAAATCATTTTTTGTGATTTTTTTATTTTGTAAAAACCTAATTACTAATTAATCTAAAAATATGTAAATTTAAATCCTAAATGCAAAATATATATATATATATATATATATATATATATATATATATATATATATATATATATATATATATATATATATATATTTTTTATGTATTATATTAATTAAATATGCATACAAAAATGCAAGCAAACAAAAAAATGATGCAATTAATTCCAAAAAAATCAAATAATTAAAAGAAAAATCCTAAATCTAAGAATTCTGTAGGAGTAGATCATCTGAGGTAAAAATCACGTGCTCAATGTAGTCGTATGGGGTTTGAGAGTCGTGTTTAAGGGGAGAACTTTACGGGACAAGTGTTAGTCTGTCACCTGTATTTGCCTCTTCGTGAGGTTGTTCTCTCGATATTTTGTACTCTCTTTTATTATAGTGGATTGCTCATCTTCATTGTGGACGTAGGACAGTTGACCAAACCACGTTAAATATTTGCATCTTTTTTGGTAGATTTCTCTTTTGTTATCGGATTTATCGTCGTTCAAGGTTCGCTTTGCTAGCTTCCGCGTGACACCTGATTTTTTCGGTTCTAACAAGTGGCATCAGAGCGAGGTTCAAGACAGGTTCATTTTGGCAGGTTCCGTTCTAGCCATGACATATTTAACGATAATCAGAATTTTTATCTGAGAAATTTGACCCGTATCCTACGCGTGTTGAGACAAACTTTGCGGCGGAGATCTAGAGAAGCGACCTGTTGAAGGCTATGTGAAGAAGGTGGATCAAGTTATTTTGCTAAAAAAAATCAGGCCAAGGGGGAGAATTGTTAGGTTTTTGCCATAATTTTCTTACCATATTTTATTTTCCTCTCTCTTGAAGGAAAATGGCAATATAATTACCTTAATTGAGTGTTCCTTTTTGTAAAAAAGGAAATTATAAATTCTTCCATATTTGGCTAGTCCCTTTTATTGTAGGAAAAATTTTTGAGTTCTATAAATTGAGGATCCACCCTTCTCATTCAGTAGCCTCCAAAATGTAGCCGTATGGGGTTTGAGATCCGTGTTTAGGGGGAGAACTTTACGGGATAAGTGTTAGTGTGCCACTTGTGTTTGCCTCTTCGTGAGGTCGTTCTCTCGATATTTTGTACTCTCTTTTATTATAGTGGATTGCTCATCTCCGTCGTGGACGTTTGACCGAACCACATTAAATATTTGTGTCTTTTTGGGTAGATTTCTCTTTTGTTATCGGATTTATCATCGTTCAAGGTTTGATTTGCTAGGTTCCGCATGACTCCTGGTTTTTTCGATCTTAATAAGTAGCATCAGAGTGAGGTTCAAGATAGGTTCATCTTGGCGAGTTCAGTTCTAGCCATGACATATTTGACGATAATCGTAATTTTTGTCTGAGAAATTTGACCAGTGTACTACGCGCGTTGAGACTAACTTTGTGGCGAAGATCTGGAGATGCGACCTATTGAAGGTTATGTGAAGAAGGTGGATCAAGTTTATTTTTCCAGAAAATTCAAGCCAAGGGAGAGTATTGTTAGGTGTTTGCCATAATTTTTTTACCATATTTTATTTTCCTCTCTCTTGAAGGAAAATGGAAATATAATTACCTTAATTGAGTGTTCCTTTTTGTAAAAAGGAAATTATAAATTCTTCTATATTTGGCTAGTCCCTTTTATTGTAGGAAAAAGTTTGGAGTTCTATAAATTGAGGATCTGCCCTTCTCATTCAGTAGCATCCAAAATATAGCCGTCTGGGGTTTGAGAGTCGTGTTTAGGGGAAGAACTTTACGGGACAAGTGTTAGTGTGTCACTTGTGTTTGCCTCTATGTAAGGTTGTTCTCTCGATATTTTGTACTCTCTTTTATTATATTGGATTGCTCATCTCCGTCGTGGACGCAGGTCAGTTGACCGAACCACGTTAAATGTTTGTGTCTCTTCTGGTAGATTTCTCTTTTGTTATCGGATTTATCGTCGTTCAAGGTTTGCTTTGGTAGCTTCCGCGTGACACATGGTGTTTTTAGTCCTAACAAGTGGCATCAGAGCGAGGTTCAAGAAAGGTTCATCTTGGCGGGTTCAGTTCTAGCCAAGACATATTTGACAATAATTGTAATTTTTGTCTGAGAAATTTGACCGGTGTGCTAAGTGCGTTGGGAAAAACTTTGTGGCAGAGATCTGAAGATGCGACCTTTTGAAGGCTATGTGAAGAAGGTGGATCAAGTTTATTTTTTTTAGATAATTCAGGCGAAGGGGGAGAATTGTTAGGTGTTTGCCATAATTTTCTTACCATATTTTATTTTCCTCTCTCTTGAAGGAAAAAGGCAATATAATTACCTTAATTGAGTGTTCCTTTTTGTGAAAAGGAAATTATAATTTCTTCCATATTTGGCTAGTCCCTTTTATTATAGGAAAAGGTTTGGAGTTCTATAAATTGAGGATCCGCCCTTCTCATTCAGTAGAATCCACAAGGAAGCCGTATGGGGTTTGAGAGTCGTGTTTAGGGGGAGAACTTTACGGGACAAGTGTTAGTGTGTCACTTGTGTTTGCCTCTTCGTGAGCTTGTTCTCTCGATATTTTGTACTCTGTTTTATTATAGTGGATTGCTCATCTCCGTCGTGGACGTAGGTCAGTTGACCGATTGACGTTAAATGTTTGTGTCTCTTTTGGTAGATTTCTCTTTTGTTATATGATTTATCGTCATTCAAGGTTTTCTTTGCTAGCTTCTGCGTGACATCTGGTTTTTTCGGTCCTAACAAGTGGAATCAGAGCGAGGTTCAAGACAGGTTCATCTTGGAGGGTTCATTTCTAGCCACGACATATTTGACGATAATCGTAATTTTTGTTTGAGAAATTTGATCGGTATGCTATGCGCGTTGAGACAAACTTTGTGGCGGAGATCTGGAGATGCGACCTGTTGAAGTCTATGTGAAGAAGGTGGATCAAGTTTATTTTGCCAAAAAATTCAGGCCAAGGGGGAGAATTGTTAGGTGTTTGCCATACTTTTCTTACCATATTTTATTTTCCTCTCTCTTGAAGGAAAAAGGGCAATATAATTACCTTAATTGAGTGTTCATTTTTGTAAAAAGGAAATTATAAATTCTTCCATATTTTGATAGTCCCTTTTATAGTAGGAAAATGTTTGGAGTTCTATAAATTGAGGATCCGCCCTTCTCATTCAGTAGCATCGACAATGTAGCCGTATGGGGTTTGAGAGTACTGTTTAGGGGGAGAACTTTACGGGACAAGTGTTAGTGTGTCACTTGTGTCTGCCTCTTTGTGAGGTTGTTCTCTCGATATTTTGTACTCTCTTTTAATATAGTGGATTGCTCATCTCCGTCATGGACGTAGGTCAGTTGACCGAATCACGTTAAATGTTTGTGTCTCTTTCAGTAGATTTCTCTTTTGTTATCAGATTTATCGTCGTTCAAGGTTTGATTTGCTAGCTTTCGTATGACACCTGGTTTTTTTGGTCCTAATAAGTGGCATCAAAGCGAGGTTCAAGACAGTTTCATCTTAGCGGTTCAGTTCTAGCCATGACATATTTGACGATATCGTATTTTTTGTCTGAGAAATTCTACCAGTGTGCTACACGCGTTGAGACAAATTTTGCGGCGGAGATCTGGAGATGCGACCTATTGAAGGATATGTGAAGAAGGTGGATCAAGTTTATTTTCCCAGAAAATTGAGGCCAAGAGGGAGAATTATTATGTGTTTGCCATCATTTTCTTACCATATTTTATTTTCCTCTCTCTTGAAGGAAAAAGGCAATATAATTACCTTAATTAAGTGTTTCTTTTTGTAAAAAGGAAATTATAAATTCTTCCATATTTTGCTAGTCCTTTTTATTGTAGGAAAAGGTTTGGAGTTATATAAATTGAGGAAACGCCCTTCTCATTCAGTAGCATCCACGATGTAGCTATATTGGATTTGAGAGTTAATGTGTCACTTGTGTTTGCCTCTTCGTGAAGTTGTTCTACTGATATTTTATACTCTCTTTTATTATAGTGGATTGCTCATCTCCGTCGTGGACGTAGGTCAGTTGACCGATTGACGTTAAATGTTTGTGTCTCTTTTGGTAGATTTCTCTTTTGTTATAGGATTTATCGTCACTCAAGGTTTTCTTTGCTAGCTTCCACGTGACATCTGGTTTTTTCAGTCTTAAGAATTGGCATCAGAACGAGGTTGAAGACAGGTTCATCTTGGCGGGTTCATTTCTAGCCACGATATATTTGACGATAATCGTAATTTTTGTCTGAGAAATTTGACCGGTGTGCTATGCGCGTTGAGACAAACTTTGTGGCAGAGATATGGAGATGCGACCTATTGAAGGCTATGTGAAGAAGGTGGACCAAGTTTATTTTGCCAAAAAATTAAGGCCAAAGGGGAGAATTGTTAGGTATTTGCCATAACTTTCTTACCATATTTTATTTTCCTCTGTCTTGAAGGAAAAGGGCAATATAATTACCTTAATTGAGTGTGCCTTTTTGTAAAAAGGAAATTATAAATTCTTCTATATTTGCCTAGTCCCTTTTATCGTAGGAAATGGTTTGGAGTTCTATAAATTGAGGATCCACCCTTCTCATTCAGTAGCATCCTTAATGTAGCCGTCTGGGGTTTGAGAGTCGTGTTTAGGGGGAGAACCTTACGGGACAAGTGTTAGTGTGTCACTTGTGTTTGCCTCTTCGTGAGGTTGTTCTCTCGATATTTTGTACTCTCTTTTATTATTGTGAATTTCTCATCTCCATCGTGGATGTAGGTCAGTTGACCGAACCACGTTAAATGTTTGTGTCTCTTTTGGTAGATTTCTCTTTTGTTATAAGATTTATCATCATTCAAGGTTTTCTTTGCTAGCTTCCGCGTGACATCTGGTTTTTTCAGTCCTAACAAGTGGCATCAGAGCGAGGTTCAAGACAAGTTTATCTTGGCGGGTTCATTTCTAGCCACGACATATTTGACGATAATCGTAATTTTTGTCCGAGAAATTTGACCGGTGTGCTACGCGCGTTGAGATAAACTTTGTGGCGGAGATCTGGAGATGCAACAAGTTGAAGGCTATGTAAAGAAGGTGGATCAAATTTATTTTGCCAAAAAATTCAGTCCAAGGGGGAGAATTGTTAGGTGTTTGCCATACTTTTCTTACCATATTTTATTTTCCTCTCTCTTGAAGGAAAAGGGAATATAATTACCTTAATTGAGTGTTCCTTTTTGTAAAAAGGAAATTATAAATTCTTCCATATTTGGCTAGTCCCTTTTATTGTAGGAAAAGGTTTGGAGTTCTATAAATTGAGGATCCGCCCTTCTCATTCAGTAGCCTCCACAATGTAGCCATATGGGGTTTGAGAGTCGTGTTTAGGAGAAGAACTTTACGGGACAAGTGTTAGTGTGCCACTTGTGTTTGCCTCTTCGTGAGGTTATTCTCTCGATATTTTGTACTCTCTTTTATTATAGTGGATTGCTCATCTCCGTCGTGGACGTTTGACCGAACCACATTAAATTTGTGTCTTTTTTGGTAGATTTCTCTTTTGTTATCGGATTTATCGTCGTTCAAGGTTTGATTTACTAGGTTCCGCATGACTCCTGATTTTTTCGATCCTAACAAGTGGCATCAGAGCAAGGTTCTAGACAGGTTCATCTTGGCGAGTTCAGTTCTAGCCACGACATATTTGACGATAATCGTAATTTTTGTCTGAGAAATTTGAACGGTGTGCTACGCGCGTTGAGACAAACTTTGTGGCGGAGATCTGGAGATGCGACCTGTTGAAGGTTATGTGAAGAAGGTGGATTAAGTTTATTTTGCCAAAAATTTTAGGCCAAGGGGGAGAATTGTTAGGTGTTTGCCATAATTTTCTTACCATATTTTATTTTCCTCTCTCTTGAAGGAAAAGAAAAATATAATTACCTTAATTGAGTGTTTCTTTTTGTAAAAAGAAAATTATAAATTCTTCCATATTTGGCTAGTCCCTTTTATTGTAGGAAAAGGTTTGGAGTTTTATAAATTGAGGATCCGCCCTTATCATTCAGTAGCATCCACAGTGTAGCCGTATGGGGTTTGAGAGTCGTATTTAGGGGGAGAACTTTACGGGACAAGTGTTAGTGTGTCACTTGTGTTTGCCTCTTCATGAGGTTGTTCTCTCGATATTTTTTACTTTCTTTTATTATAGTAGATTGCTCATCTCCGCCGTGGACTTAGGTCAGTTGACCGGACCACATTAAATGTTTGTGTCTCTTTTGGTAGATTTCTCTTTAGTTATAGGATTTATCGTCATTCAAGGTTTGCTTTGCTAGCTTCCGCGTGACACTTAATTTTTTCGGTCCTAACAAGTGTCCCTTTTGCATATCTCAATTTGTTTGAATTTTAGAATAAAAAACCAAAGTAGAGATATATATTTCAACATTTTAATGAGAACAAAAACTAATTATTATTAAGTACTTTATGTTAGTTGTTTTGCATATTCATTTATAAAAGATCATAAATCTATTTGGTTCACGTGTCGAAACCATCACATTTGCTGTTCATTTTTTTGGGTGGTATTTTAAAAATAGCAATTCTCTTCATCTGTATAATAAATTGTTGTTCTGCAACATCAAACCATGTCTGTAAAAAATATTTGTTTATATTTTAAACAACTTCAAAAGTTTAAAGATATTACTAATATTTGAAACAAGTTTAAAAGTAATAGATTTATGTTTTATGCATTTATTTGATAGAAACACATCAAATGAGATTTTTCCTATTAAACTTTTTGAAACACCCTTTTCATAACTTTTTGAGTTCAGAGAAAGTAATTTAAAAATTGAAACATAAGTTTCCAGTATTTGATTAGAATATGTGACAATTGCATTGATAAACCATTGTAGTCTTTATAATTCAAGCAAGTGATGATCCAAAATGTCATCACTTGATTTGCAAGTAAATTTTGTATTTCGAGACCTTAGAAGCCTCCTTTACCCTCACCTCGATTTACGTGCGCGATCCGGACGTATATCCAGAACGCTTTTATGTGAAAATGTGATGATAATGTTAATTTGGCCTTTAAATTTTAATTTAATTTGACTTCAGTCAACATTTTGGGTAAACGGAGTCGGACTTGTAATTTGATAATTCCGGAGGGTCCGTAAGAAAATATGGGACTTGGGCGTATGCTCGGAATTGATTTCCGAAGTCCCAAGCCTGAGAAATAATTTTTTGAAGAAAATTGTTTAACTGGAATTTTAAGAGTTTTTGAAAATTTGAATGTAGTTGAAATTGATGGCATCGGGCCCGTATCTTGGTCCCGGAGCCCGGTACAGGTCTTATATGGCGTTTAGATTGAGCTTGTAAAATTTGGTAAGAAACAGACTTGAAATGACGTGAATCAAAACTTCAGTTGTGAAATTTGGAACTTAAGTGTTCGTGAGATTTTTCTTTGATTTTGATGCTAAATTTGTTGTTAAAGCTATTAATTTGGCTATTTGATCACACGAATAAGTCCATATGATGTTTTTGAGCTAATATGCAGTTTTGGTTTGGAGCCATGATGGCTCTGTTAGTTTTATATAGGTTTCGGATGTTTTTACACTTAGAAAAGTTGCAAGTTTTCAGTTTCTGGTATTCTGGAGTTTTGTTCTTCGCGCTTGCGGAAGGACTCTCGGGAACACAAAGGGTAAGTCAGGCTGAAGGGAAAATCCTTCTACGCGAATGCGAGAACCAGGCCACAAACGCAAAGCCTTGGGGGTGCTACCCTTTGCGAATGCGGACCTGCTATAGCGAAGGACTTTTGGCCAGGACAGGGAGAAAAGGATTTTTGTTCTACGCAAACGCGACCACTGGCCCGCGAATGCAATGGTTTGAGGAGCTAAAGCTCCGCGAGCGCGAGCCACTAAAATTGAATGCGAAGGCAACTGGGCCTGACCCTTCGCGGACGCGATGCCCTTTGTGAATGCGAAGAAGGCCTGTCTATTGAATTAAAAACAGTAGCAAAATCGGGATTGAGTCCATAATTTCATATTTTCAAAACTAGAGAGCATTGAGGCGATTTTCAAAGAACAAGTTTTTCCACAAAGCATTGGTATATGCTTCTAAACTTTTTTTCTTTCGATTTCCCATTGCATTTTATCAATCTTCATCCAAAAATCTAAGGTTATTATGGTAGAAATTAGGAATTTGGGTAGAGTTAGGGTTTTTTGGTTAATTGGGATTTAGACCTCATTTTGGGGTCGGATTTCGAAACTAATTGCATATTTGGATTAGTGGGTGATCGCGTTTTGGTCTTGAACCTCGAGTTTCGACCAAGCGGACTTGGGGTTGATTTTTAACTTTTTGGGAAAAATGATATAAAACCTATAATTAAGCATTGGGTATGAATTCATTAGCATTTATTTATATTGTTAAATTAATTTGGACTGAATACAAGTAATTTGGAGGCAAATTCTAAAGGAAAAGCGGTGTTTGAGGCTTGAGTTTGCCGTTGAAGTTTGAGGTAAGTGTTTGGCCTAACCTTAGCTTGAGAGATTACGAGTTGTGTCTTATTTGCTATGTGTTAATTGTGGAGTACGACGTATATGCATGTTGACGAGTATCTATACGTCAGTGTCAAGCATGCTCGTGAGTCTCGTATTGTAATTGTTGTAAATACGTTGTGATTTTTTCATGCTTAAAATGTTGATTATCATTGTTGGTTCCCTTGCCGGGATGTTATGGTTTATGATATTGTCTCCCTTGCCGGTATGTTATTGTTATGACATTGTCTCCCTTGTCGGAATTTTATTGTTTACGATATTGTCTTCCTTGCCGGGATATTATTGTGTACTCATATGCCCTTGCCAGGATTCTTTTGTGATTGATGTTGATTTGTAAATGGGAGCGGGTGGCACGCCACCATGGTGATATTGGAAGTGGGATCGGATTGCGTACCTGCAACGAGATATATGCAATGGGAGCGGGTGGCACGCCGCCACAGTGATAATTGAAATGAGATCGGGTTGCACGCCTGCAATGAGATATATGAAATGGGATCGGGTTGCATGCCTGCAACAAGATATATGAAATAGGATCGAGTGGCACGCCGCCATGATAATATTTGAAATGGGATCGGTTTGCATGCTTGCAACAAGAAAGAGATGAAAGTGAATATTGTGTTTGTTTTCTTATTCTTGTTAGCAATTGAATTTTGGTTTCTTTACACTACTCTTTGGTATTCTGTTTGTCTGATACTCCCCGCAGCACGCATTCCCCATCCCATCTTTACTGTGGATATCTTCTTTTATTTTTCATTGTATATGATTTAACTGCACAGGTTTATTTGGTAGTCTGGTCCTAGTCTCGTCATTAGTTCGCCGAGGTTAGGTTAGGCATTTACCAGCACATGGGGCCGATTGTGCTGATACTACACTCTGCACTGTGTGCAGATACTGATACATGAGCATTTGGACCGCAGTGAGGTTGCTTCCTTCAGTCCAACAGGCGATCCGAGGTAGTCCTGCAGACGTCCGCGGGCTTTGGCGTCTCCTTCTATAATTTCCTTCTATTTTTACTTATTCAGAGACAGATTCGTGTATTTCTATTCAAATTTTATTTGTAGTATTTGTAGATGGTCCGTGACTTTGTGACAATAAATTCTAGGTAGTGTTGTACTTCGGATTCATGTAACAATGTTTGGTTAAAACTATTAAGTTTTCGTCTTCCGCATTTCTGATTATTTAATTTATTCCGCTGTTTAATCACTTATTATATTGAACCGTTGATCATGCTTAATAAAAAGGAGTAATGAAATTATAACACTCGACTTGCCTAGTTTTCACGAGTAGGCGCTATCACAACTTCCGAGGGTGGAAAATCCAGCTCGTTACAAAGCATAACAAAAGTTTTTACATGATAGCATCTTTTAAACCCTCACCTAAAGTATCGGTGTGTAACTTTTAAATTTTAAAAGGATACTACTGTTTATATCATGGTAATTGATGATGTTTATCTGTTAGGTTGCTACCGTAAAATATTTATCTAATTTAAAGAAGACAAAGTTAGGGCAAAAGACACTCTAAAAGAAGATTTTCCAACTACCGAAAAAAAAATACAATCTTCATAGTTTATAACAAAATGATAGAGAAAGGTCACTCGGGAAAAACCAAATTGTCAAAATACACCAAAAATAAGAATGCATAAGAATGTCCCCTTCATATTTTCAATTCTTGAAATAAATGTAATATCAAAGGATTAACAAATTGAAAGACAAGTACATAAGAATGTACCCTTCATATTATAATTCTTGTAACAAATTTAATATCAAACAAATAACAAATTGAAAGACATACATATGACAAAAGCTCATAATGTTAATACATCGACTACATACATGCTAAAAGTTCACAATATGAAACCTAGCCCTTGGGCTTGGGCTTAGCCAGGGCACACCCTAACTAGTTACTACTATTAGGGAAACGGCTAGCGAGAGGACCTTGGGGTCGTAGGGGTAGTTTAGGAAATTGGAATTTTTGGTACATCTATATAATGACGCGACCGGTCCTTTTATTTTTTAGAGCTCCGTTCTCCTAAATAAGACTTTTCGTGCATACTTTTACTGTTGTATGACTTGCTGAGATAGTTCGGAATTTGGAAGGATTCGGGTGGAAATCGGAACACGTGGTTCCTTAAGGATGGCTAAAAATGGCTAAGTTTGACTTCGGTCAACATTTTGAGCAAATCACCTCAGAATCAAGATTTGACAGTTCCAATAGGTTCGTATGATGATTTCGGACTTGGGTGTATATTCAGATTGAGTTTTGGATGACCTGGAAGCGTTTTGACGCCTAAGAGTGATAGTTGGTTTTTTTTTGAAGGTTTTTGAAGTACTTTAAATTTGATTTGGAGTAGGTTTTGATGATATGGAGGTCCAAATGGGATTCTAAGACCGAGAATAGTTCCGTATAGTGATTTAATATTTGCACGCAAGATTTGGTGTCATTCCGAGTAGTTTAAATATGATTCATACTTTGATTCAATTTGGTTTTAGGATGTAATTCTTGGTTTTGTTGTTGTTTTACGTGTTTGGAGAGTTCGTTTGGAGGACCATCGCGTTCGCGAAGAAAGATTTGGGGGCAGTGAGCAATTGTCCTTCGCGTTCGCGGTCAGGCTCTCGCATTCGCGAAGCCTTTTGAGTCTAGGCCTACGTGTTCGCGAAGCCCCTCTCGCGTTTGCATAGGGGAAATGGGGCCGGGAAGGGACAATGCACTTTGATCTTTGCATTCTCGTAAGAACTGTCGTGTTCGCGATTCCCAGGCATCTCTTCGCGAATGCAAGGCTTCTTCCGCGTTTGCGAAGAAGGGGAATTTAGCTGGGCAGGATTCTTGTTTTAAACACGGGACTCAGACCTTTTCCTCTCATTTTTCACATACTTGGGCAATTTTGAAACTTCAAAAAGGGGAATTTCAACCTAGCTATTGAGGGTAAGTAATTTTTACCTAATATAAGTTTAATACATAGATTATGAGTATATTTTAACATATAAATTTGTAAAATTTATGGGTTAAATGAAAAATCTAGATTTTTGATAAAAATGGGATTTAACCACGAAATTTGTTATGGAACTTAAGGAAAATTATATATTTGAGTTCATAAGATCATTGGTAACAACGTTCTTCAAAATATTTTGGATTTTGGACACGTGAGCCCGAGGGTGAGCTTTAGATAGAGAAACTTTCAGAAACCACTATATTTTAGTGGTTATTAGCTAGTTGTAGCTACCATTTATTATATTACTTCATATAGCTATGTTTTCAAATTTTTTAGAGTGTATTCGATGTATTTAAGCTATTGTATTCATGAATTCAGTAGCATTTTTAGGCGTGAACCAGGGGATTACAACCAGATAAATTTTTGTATTCAGGTGTATTCAATTATATTCATGGCGTGAAATATGGATTACGACTGGACATATTATTGTATTTGACTGTATTCATAGCGTGAAACAGGGGATTATACTATTTTCAAATAGAAAGTGAATTAATTAATATAATAGATTCCTAATATAACTCAATTATAACACAAAAATTTGTATTTTTAGTTATGAAAAAGATTCTCAACCGAAAAACACCCCCAAAATATAGCAATCTTCAGAGAAATTATATAATACATCTCAATACATAAATTATCTTAATTAAAAAAAAATATGAATATATTCATGGAATATAGCGAGACAGTGAATACATAGAAATACAATGAAAAAAAGATAATGAATACAATGAAATATATTGAAATATATTAACAGAAAATTCAAGTTGCTCAGCTCCCAACTCTGTCGTCTTTGTAAAAAAATAACCCTAAAGTCGTCTCGTTGAAGCAGTATCAGTATCCACTCCTCGCTCGCCGTCATCGTTGCCTCTGGTTGACGACGATTGACACGTAATTACCGGATTAAAGACAAAGCATGTGATGAAAGGGAGAAGAAGAAACTTAGAAGCCACTCTAATAGACTACTTCCATCGATGGATTCTTCTCCATCTTCGGAGGAGAAGTTGTGTTCTACGCAGCTTATCAAAAGTAGAAGCAACAGAAGCCGAAGTCCAATGCCTTTATCTTCATCCGATGGAGGAGAAGACATCGGGAAATAGAGAGGGGGGGGGGGAGAATAGATACGGGGTAGGGGATAAGAGAAATTTAAGGGAATATGAGAGAGAAAATAATACAAAGCTTATTTTATGGCTTAAGGGTAGGAGGTGGCCATAAATAGATATTTGACAATAAAAATTAAAAGGTAGCTATGGAATATAATTTTTAAAAGGGTATTTATTTAAAATAAATAAGGTATCAACCTTTGCTATAGGAGGTAACTAATACTTTTAGATATCCTACATTTGGGGTTGGGTAATCACTTTAATAGTTGAAATATGAACTGGTTCCTGATGCCCGACTAAAAGACTCTGAACATGTAATGTCATACTTTGGCTAAGGGCCACATTTCAAGACAATTTGCGAAGAAAAATATAAAACTTAATAGAGATTAACGCTGACTAAATGTCAGCATAAAGATGGGCCGGCAAGGCCGTTATAACTGCTATAATTGACAAGACTACAAAATATACGTACAGGACCAACAATCCCAACATACTGCACTAACTAACAGGATATGTCTACAAGCCTTTACTGATGGATGTACTATAAATGGAACAGGGTCCCGACCTACCCATAACCTATCTACATATATACACAAGATGTACACCAAACTTCTAGACCCGCCAACTCCGAAGGACATGGAGCTTACCGATAAAGCTGAACTTGGGAAACACCAACTGATGAGGTCTACCCGTCTGTCTGTCTAAACCTGCACGCATGAAATATAACGTCCTCAGAAAGGGATATCAGTACGAAATAATGTACTGAGTATGTAAGGCAATATACTGAAAGCTGAAACTGAACTAATGATCTGAACATATGCTTACCTGTTGATACTGACTCAACCCTCTCAATATAGTAAGGAAAATAGTTATCCGGCCCTATAAGGCTTATATATATACATATATATATAACTTCTTTGCCGTAATAGGCTCTCTCATTGGCGCTCAGCCATACTAGGCTCTGTATCTCGGCCAACGGGGCTCGCTCATAGGTGCTCGGCCACTATAGGCTCGATATATAACTTACCATATGATCAGAGGTTGCTCAATAGGGGCCTGCCCATCTATTATATCTCGATAGTAATGAAAATACTGTAATACTGTATATATAGAGTCTCTGCTCTCTTAACTGAAAAAGGAAATACTCAATTGAATATGAAGTCCCGATAAGGAGAATAGTATAATTTACAAAACTAGAAAAATATACGTAAATTTCGGGATTGGAGTTTTTCTTTATGCCTCGTTATCGAACTCGTGTAATTATGAGATAATGTCAAAATGAAGGAAGGGCTTAGCCTTAATATACCTGGAATAGAAACAAATCCGTATGATATTCTTAAAAATTATTGCACTCACTTTACTATAGTTTTACAATGGAACTACATTTACTAATAAAAAAAATGTTGTGTGTTATTGCTCTGGTTCTTGGACTTTAAAGGAATAGGTAAACAAAGTGTCTAGCTTGAACAGTTGGCTCCATTCCACTAATTCTCAAATACCTTCAAGCTTATAAGCATTTCTTTGCACTTCAAGACTGGAATGAGCAATTCCCAGCAATTGGTACATTAACGCGTACATCATCAAGGAGTAGGTGAAGCGCCACCAATTTACATGAAGGTAAAATTTAACAAGTAATTGGACAAAAGCCTTCCTAATCTCCAAAACCTCACGTGTGATTGTGGTATCTTAGAATTGAGGTGTATTATAATTGATGTATTAGGTTGCCACCTAATAAGAAATGACTAAGAGTCATTTGCTTAATAAGTGGTTTGCTGCCACGTGGGGTGGAGGAGGGATAATTTTAATCTTGATCTACTTATTAGATAATTAGGTAATGGCCCGTTACCCGGTGATTAACTAATTATTCGCATAATTAAGACTTGTCTCAAATTACTTAAAATCATACTTATTTTTGATACACTTTACACCTCATACTATCACGGTCATATGATACCTTGTATAGTACTAGTCCAAAAATATCAGGTATAATAGCTCTGACCGTATTTTATCCCAAATCGACAACCTTCAATGAAACTCAATTTCTTTAATTCGTGTACCCTTTATCCTCCATGAAACTTACTTATCGCTTGTTATAAAAAGCATAAATATGCTAGCATTAAGATAATCTCATCACTGAGTCTATATTAATTGAAGATGACACTTTAACGTACGAGAAGTGCGAGATGTAATATCCTTATCCCCTTAAAAACATTCATCTTCGAATGTTTAATCTTAGATACCTTGGAATTTTTTTTTGCTAGAGTCTCCTGCGTATACTAGACTAAAACCACCCTAGATGCAGCCAGAGAACATACTATATATGCCACACTTGGCCTCACACAACTATCTATTATAAATTTGAAAAGTCAAAAATAAGAGCTTACCTGAGAACCTACTGGCCTAAATAGGGCTGTGCCGAGGTATCCCACCTCAAGCCATATCTCGTGTTTGAAATAGTTGGGAGGTATTTAGACTTAATTTCTTCATCTGCTTCCCACGTAATCTCTTCGACATTATTACTTCTCCATAAGACATTCACGGAGGCTACCTCCTTATTCCGTAGCTTGCAGATTTTTCAGTCTAGGATGGCAACCAGAATTTTCTCGTATGAAAAGTTCTCTGTAATCTATACATCATCCGTGGGCACCACTCGGGTAGGATCGTTAATGTACTTCCGTAACATAGATACGTAAAAAATCGGATGGACATACTCCAATTCCGAGGGCAATTCTAATTATAAGCTACTTGGCCCACTCTCCGAATGAACTTATAATGTCCAATATACCGTGGGCTAAGTTTGCTGTGGGCTATGTTTTCCTTTCTTTCCAAACCTCATCACGCCCTTCATAGGTAACACTTTTAAGAATACCCAGTCATTCACTCTAAACTCTAAATCTCGTCACCGCAGGTCAAAATATGACTTCCGACAACTCTGAGTTGTCCACAGTCGCTCCCGGATAAGATTTACTTTTGCTATGGCCTGCTGAACCAGGTCCGGCCCATGTAACCTAGATTCTCCAACATCAAATTACCCTACAGGAGATCTATACTTACGCCCATAAAAAGCCTCATACGGACCCATCTGGATATTGGAGTGGTAATTGTTATTATATGCAAACTTGATAAGAGGTAGATTTTCATCCCAAATTCTTTTAAAATCTAATACACATGCTCGTAACATATCCTCGAGCTTCTGAATTGTGCGCTAGTCGACGCCCCCTTTTTCCAAATGGGGTTCGGAATCGGGTATATGATATTCGGGAGGACAACTCTATTCCCTTGCGAGAATTGGGTTTTTTGAGTTGAAAATTTGCCACCTAATGATTATAGTGCATTAGGATACTTTTAAGAAAGAATTGAGATGAAGAACTAGAGTTTGGGTAAGGGCTAGAAATTATCTCGAGGGGAAGGTATTAGGCACCCCTCAAGATCTACTAGTGTGGTTCCCGACCATGTTACAATTGTGACTTTAAGCAATGAAGAAGACAAGTGGAAGATAAAGAAGATGGCTTTCACATAGTATTGCAAACAAGTTTAAGAGTTTGAAAAAAAAAAGAAACAGGAGTAGAAAATACAGGAAGTTGGTTTGAAAGAAAACTAAAAAAACAAGTAAATAAGGGGAAAGGGGTCCTAGGTTTGTAAATAATATGGATCACATCAACGCAATATCCAGCAATCAGTCCTCAAAAAAAGGGTCGCACATGATATTAGCACACTGGTCATCATATCCATATTCTACCCTTCTCATTCCCGTTAAGGTATTAAAGCGCAGAGTGTCTCGTTACTTATTGCATGCTAGTACCCGTCCTGATATTATCAGTCCAGGAGGAGTTTGGGACTACTAATCCTAAATGGAAAAGGATTTGGGGCTTTTGAGAGTTTTCAAAGGAAAAAATACTAAGGCGCCAATCAAATCACATAATGCAAGTAAAGGCGAATGCAAATAGGCAAGTAGGGCTCAAGTAAGCCTCCTTAAATCAGACAAAGCCATAGAGTTTAGCATGTCTTGCACGTACTTGTTTGGTCTTAAATTAAATTAAAGCAATAAGCGGACTGGTTCAACACATATTTTTAGACAGGAAGTCTGCATTAGGCTCAATCGCATGCAGTTGTCTAAGATTGATACAGTTGATTAATTAACCCTAATTCTCTGTGTTGGATAGAACTACTGATCTTAAAACACAAACTGATTATAAAGAAAAATTACAGAGTAAAAATAGGTTTCAGAAACGGGTACTGGTTTGTTACAAAAATGGTTTAACAACTAAAAAAAAACGAGTTTCAGGAGGCAGACTGGTTAGGAAAAATAGCTACCAATTTTAACAAAAGAACTGAGTTGCAGAATGATTAGAAGAGATTTATCAGATACGTATAAAGAAATAACTTTAGGCCGATTTGGAAAATGTTTACCAGAGTTAACAAGAGTAAGTTTCAGAAAGAATGCACTGATTTGATTGTGAGAAAAAAGTTTTAAGAGTTCAGAAAGGGTGTAGGACGTTGCTTGTTTTAGTAAAATCGATACTGTTTTAAACGAGTGAGACGATTCTTGTTTGAAATCCCCATAGGCATGCTTTCTATATGTTACTGCTTTCTGATACCATTTCAAACAGTAATAGAAGCCTTATAAATAATGATATCTATATGCCATTTTATTATTAAACCTAACTGTTTGCCTAACGACATTATTATATGCAGAAATGCAAACCCCTAAGGCATGGTATCTATATGCATAGTTGCAGAATTCGGAAGTTATATCCTATAGGCATGATTTCTACGTGTGAAGTTGCACAGATTAGAAATTAAATCCTATAGGTATGTTTTCTACCCTTGTGCATAAAAGTAACCTCCCTCCCTTTTCACTAAATCCCCATGAGTTTGTACAAATTATTACAGACCAGTAAAATAAACTAAAATTAAAAATACATAAGAAATTATCAGCTACATTCGAGCAGCCTAATTCAGAATTAGTTTCTAGCAATATGAGATTGAACCACTTTCGAGATCAAGATTTACAAAGCCTTTTCTTATCTAGGGTGTTTCAGAGATCCAAGGAGTTTCCAGAACTCCAAGCAGTGCTTGCACCCAAGATATTAATCAGAATGAGTTATAGTGCGGTGTGGAAGAGCCAACCCTCAAGTGTCCAAGTTCAGAGGGGGCTTAGGAATCCCAAGGCAAGGCTCACAAGAGAGGGGCAGAACTTAAGTTCTAAGAATGAGTGCAAGTGCAATAGAGGGAGGTTAGGGAGTGCCAAGGCAGGATGGTGGTCATACCTAAACATAAGGCAGGCTGGCACACCCCTAACCAAGCCTGATCAGCCACCAAATAAGAGCACAGACCTATTGAAGGTCAGACTATGGTCTGGACAGTGATTAGGACACTTCCAGACCAAGGTCTCAAGCTCAGGATACATATAAAGGGGAAGGGGAATGGAAATTGAAAGAGTTTAGGACTCAGGGAGTCCAGTCCATATACATGAACAACAATGTCAAGTGTTGCCATATTTTCGGAACCATAAATCAACATACAAAAGGTCTAGGGATAGGGATTCATGTAAGCACGGAGATAAGTAAGTAAAATTACAGCATAGGAACCGTAAGCCAAACAAAGGAAAGGCTGAAGAATAAACATGTAGTGGAGAGGCAGAAATTAAACAAAGAGAGACATACCAGTTGCAGAAAAAGTAAGCAAAGAAAAGAAGGATACTTTCAAGCCAAGCCACAATAATAAAAGAACCTATATGCTTTTGAGTTCATAGAACTTGAATGCTTAAAAAAAATTCTTAGTGTATTTGAGAGTAAGAAGTAATGACTTGTTCGTTTTTTCCTCTTTTTTTTTTTGAAAAAGAAGAAGTATAAGTATTTATAGTTTTTGAAAACAAGTAAAAAGTGAGGTAATAAGCCACAGACATGGAAACAATCACTAATTAGAATCAATTACACAAGTAATTGCCCGGGCAGTGATAGGTTTAAAAATAAGGAAGGAAATCAATTTAAGAGGCAGAATGATTATTGTAATAAAAGGATTAGTAAAACAATATAACAAGTGATTAAGTCCAAGTACAAGAACATACTTATTTGGGAAAGGATTCAGTAAGGCAAAATAAGAAAAGAAATCAATTAACCCTTAACAGGCGAATGAAATCAGAATTTCACAAAGGAAAAATACGAAAATCAGTCACAAGTTTGAAGATCAATCAAAGAAAGAAAGTATATAAATAAGGTGCACAAACACTATACATGCGAGGCCAAACTATGGCAAAAGGAAACAGCGTACAGTAATAGCATAACGCTAGTAGACATCAAGCATTCATAGCATGTAGTCACGTAGGTCAAGTTTAAGTGACTTAGTAATAGAGAAAAAGATCAGAAGCATGCAAAAGTCAAGTGAAGACCTTTTTGAAAACATAGTCGAGTTTTACAGATAGAACGAACTCATAACAAAAATGAATCACATAAAGAAAAGGGATGATGAAACAAAGGAATTTCAAATCAGGTCGAGCAATTTCAAACAGATGCAATGCACTAGCAATTTCAGGACCTCGCATATACCCCAAAGAAATTAGGGTTTTCATTACTAAAGATGATAAACAAATGAAACAAATAAAAAAAGTCTCAGATTCTCAAACAAATCCCAAAAATTAAGGTTTTCAACACCCATAAAACCTAGAGATGATAAGCAAATGAATCAAACAAGATATTAGCAAACAGACTTAGAAACCCTAATTTGAAATCAAAGGATTTTAAAAAAAGGAAATTTGGGAAAAACACTTAAAACATCAAATATAGCATAGATCCAGCATAGATCTAGACAAATAAACGAAGAAAGGACCTCGAATAGCTTAGGGTTTCTGAGAACCCTAGAAATGAGAAAGGCTTGGAAGAAACAAGATCAGATCTGGAGTTGATAAGGTCGGAATCAAACTTAGGAGGCTAGGATACGCCGGAACAAGGCCGGAGATGGCTGGAAACCTCGAGTCGGCGAAGGTCTAAGTGAAGACCCTCAAAGTTTGGCCTCGAACCTTCAGGCATCAGGCACGTAAGAGCAGTAGGAGGTGAGTACATGTCGTCCATAGCCTAAGCAGCCATGGATTCCGGTAGATTTGAGGGTCGTTTAAATTAAAAAAGGGAAGGGGGAATAGTGGCCGTTGATCTAAATGATCAACGGCCAGGATTAAAAGGGTTATGGGTTGGGTCGGTTAAATGGGTATTGGGTTCGGTAATTGGGTTTAAATTGGGGTGCCAATTTGGGCTGTAATTAAAATGCAATTGGGGCTAGATTTTAAATAGCCAATTTCCCCCTTTTTTTATTTTATAAAAAATATTAATAATGGTTTTAAAAGAAAATTACAAATATTACATAAATATTTGTAATATTTGTACGGGCCGTGCCATGGTGGTGACCAGTTCTGGAATTCTTCCCAAGTATAACCGTACCCTAAACCAAATGTAGTACCGTGTTTCTTCAGCTTGATGGGTTTGGTGATTCCCTGGAGGTTTTTGCTGATTCCCTTTCCAGGTTCGTACCCACACCAATTCAGGATACTTTCAATCTTGTTATCCCACCATTTATCCTTGTCTACAACGTTGACCCTTTCAATGTGGTGGTATGTTTCTTCGCCTATTCTCCTTTTGCCTCCAATCATTGGGATGGTTTGGCGACTATATATGGGGTTGCTACTATCGCCATGAATAAACACCTCCTGGGGATTCCATTCGAACTTCACTGCCTGATGCAGGGTTGGTGCTACGGCTCCAGCAGCATGGATCCATGGTCGTCCCAACAGCAAGTTGTAGGATGCCGGGATATCTATCACTTGGAAGTCAACGTCAAACCATGTTGGTACCATTTGCAAACATAGGCTGATTTCTCCAATAGTAGACCTTTGGGACCCATCAAAGGCTTTGACATTGATGACCCCATCTTTGATCTCGTGCAGGCTCTTTCCCAAGGTTCTGAGAGTTATTAGCGGACAAATGTTGAGGCTGGATCCTCCGTCGATCAAGACTCTAGTGATGAAATAATCCTCGCATTGCACGGTGATGTGTAGTTCCTTGTTGTGGCTCAGTCCTTCTGGCGGCAGCTCATCTTCGTGGAAGGTGATTTTAAAAGCAAATTACAAATATTACATAAATATTAACTTAAAAATACTGGAACTAACTTTATAATTTTAAAATGATATTAATCACAAAATAGGCTATAATTGCAATTATCTGCAATTTAGCTTTAAGAATGCCAAATAAATTTTTAAAAATATGAAAAAAAAAATTACCTTAATTATATTTTGGTATAAATGTTAGAATAAAATGAGTTATTCACCAAAAATAATAATTTTGGGAATAATTATTGGATTTTGTTTTATTAAAATAGGTAATAAATTGGTTGAAAAATTATTAAAAATGCCAAAACTCTTGGGTGTGCTTATATATGCACATATATGCTATTTTGGAAGTATTTTGGGTATAAAATTACCTAGGAAAAATTGGGTATCAACAGATTCCCCTCTTTACCCGGGAAGGATGAAAGAGTTATCGGGTAAAGATATGATGGCCAATTTTGACCGGAAGCGGTAATTTGAAAAGGATTTGACCGAGCTCTTGTTTCTAAGCTGCCTACATATCCCTAGTTTTACAGGAATCAGGCCACATGCAGTTCAGGAACCATTGACGGAATGTGCCGATGGAGATCTGAAAGAGACGAACACGATGTTTAGGTGGCAATATGTATTTGAAGTCTGATAGGCTGCGGGAACCGGAGTGGGATCGCTCCTGCCGAGACAGCCATTGCTAGACGGTGTACCTGCAAGTGAGCAATAACGGCGTATATCGTGTATAAACTTAAACGTGATGCAAGTTCCCGTTGGACCATGAATTTTGCCTTTGGACGGTTAGGATGATGTCCTCAGACCATGACGTCCTGGGCCATGAAGCGAAAAATAAAGGATTCGCAAGCTATGAAATGATGTTCTCGAGCTATGATAATGGTGCCTCCGAACCATGATGACTTTGAATAATGATGTGCAGGATATAAAGTATAGTCCTCGGGCCATGGCATGCTGTTCTCGGGCTATAAAGATGATGCCTCCAAACAATGACGCACCCAGATGGTTTGGCGGTATTTCAGCCCATGAAATGCAAGATTTGGCGGTATTTTAGCCGTTGTGAAGGATAAATCTAAATGGCGCTATTTCAGCCAATAGGAATTTAAATAAAGCTGGCGATGTTTCAGCCGATGTGAAAAAATATAAATGATGATATTTCAGCATAAGTATAGATGATGATGGCGATTTAGATATAACTGGCGATCTTTCAGCCGATAAAGAAGGATAAATATAAATGGCGATATTTCAGCTGATACGAGGGATTTAAACAAAAATTGGCGATGTTTCAGCCATGCAAGATTTGAATGAAGCTGACGGTATTTCAGCCGATGCAGGTACAAGTGGCGGTATTTCAGTCATGCAGGATGGAGATAGCGCTTAGTCTCGGAAGGCAGATAGGTAGCCTTATGCAATGCAAGAAAAAATGCAGGATGGAAACAGTGCTTAGTCTTGGAAGGCAGAAAGGTAGCCTTATACAATACAGGAAAATGCAGGATGGAGACAGTGCTTAGTCTCGAAAGGCAGAAAGGTAGCCTTATGCAATGCAGGAAAATGCAAGATGGAGACAGTGCTTAGTCTCAGAAGGCAGAAAGGTAGCCTTATGCAATGCAGGAAAATGCAGGATGGAGATAGTGCTTAGTCTCGGAAGGCAGAAAAGTAGCCTTATGCAATGCAGATGGAGACAGTGCTTAGTCTCGAAAGGCAGATGAGTAGCCTTATGCAAATGATGAAGATGGAGACAGGGCTTAGTCTCGAAAGGCAAAAGAGTAGCCTTATGTAGAAATGCAGATGGAGACAGTGCTTAGTCTCGAAAGGCAGAAGAGTAGCCTTATGCAATGCAAGAATGTAAAAGGACGGATAGTAGTGAGATCTCTTAGCTGATAGCTGATTACGATATCGTGACTGCTGGGGATGTTATGCACGAATAACAATTGTGAATAAATGATGATTCTGAGAAGTTGCATTCTTGGGAAAGTATGCGTGTATAGATATACCTGACGATCTTATGAGTCGACTGCCTGCATCTAAAGAAAAATCATGAGTTCTGTAAGGGGAAATGTTAGTTCGTTTTCCCCTAGCTTCTGGCATTGTTTATCACTGGGGTAGCGTCGCTAAACAACAACAATTTGAATAATAGTTATGCATGATTTAGTAAATATAACGTAAGAATACAATCGAAAATAGCTTTCTTTAGATGAACCGATGACTGCGACGTGGTTCAAGACATTGCAACCTTTCGCTCCGAAATTTTGAGGGTCCTCCTCAAAATTCTATCCCAGTTTTACTGGGCTGGCACTTCTGACGGCTGCGCTGAATGGTTGAAAAATCAACTTTGGAATTTTGAGGGTCCTCCTCAAAATTCTGCCCCAGTTTACTGGGGGTGGCATTCCTGGCGATGAATGGCTGAAAACTAACTTCGGAATTTTGAGGGTCTTCCTCAAAATTCTGCCCCAGTTTCGATAGCAGGGGGAAATGAAATTTTTATTAAATTGTTACCGAACCCATAGGGCTACCTATGTATCCCCTTTTAAACGAGAATAAGGTCAGGCGTAGTTCAAATTACATCATAAAGGGAATCATAAGTGGTTACACATAATATCATTTTACTGCATCTGAATTGATTGGCTTCAGCCAGACTTCTCCGTCCATCTCTGAAAGAATAAGGGCTCCTCCGGTTAGAACCCGGTGAACCATGTATGGACCTTGCCAGTTGGGAGAGAATTTCCCCTTGGCTTCATCTTGATGTGAGAATATTTTCTTCAACACCAGCTGCCCCGGTATAAACTTCCTTGGCTTAACTCTTTTGTTGAAGGCTCTGGACATTTTGTTCTGGTACAACTGACCATAGCAAACTGCATTCATCCTTTTCCCATCTATAAGGGCTAACTTCTCGTAGTGACCTTTTACCCATTTTGCGTCATCCAACTCTACTTATTGTATGATCCTTAAGGAGGGAATTGCTACCTCAGAGGGGTGACCACCTCTGGAGCATAAACAAGTATGTAGGGAGTTGCCCCAGTTGAGGTGCGGACTGTGGTGCGGTATTCCAGTAAGGCGAATGATAATTTCTCATTCCATTGTTTGTGCCTTTCGATCATCTTCCTTAGTATCTTTTTGATATTCTTGTTAGCTGCTTCTACAACTCCATTCATCTGAGGCCTGTAGGCTGTAGAGCTCTTATGTTTGATCTTGAATGTCTCACACATTGCTTTCATCAAGTCGCTGTTGAGATTGGAGCCATTATCGGTGATGATTGATTCCGGAATTCCGAATCGGCAAACATTATGGTCACGGACGAAATTTGCCACAACTTTCTTAGTCACTACCCTGTATGACGATGCTTCAACCCATTTGGTAAAATAATCAATTGCCACCAGGATAAACCTATGCCCGTTTGATGCGGCAGACTCGATAGGTCCGATAATATCCATTCCCCAAGCGGTGAATGGCCATGGTGAGCTTGTTGCAGTAAGCTTGTTTGGAGGCACCTTTATCATATCTGCATGTATCTGATAGCGATGGCATTTGAGAACATACCGGATACAGTCTATTTCCATAGTTATCCAAAAATACCCTGCTCAGAGTATCTTTTTTGCTAAGACAAAACCATTTATGTGCGGCCTGCAAGTCCATGCGTGCACTTCGTCCAATAGTCTTGATGCTTCTTTTTCTTTGAAGCACCTTAGTAAACCCAAATCGGGAGTCCTCCTGTATAGGATTAATCCACTGTGAAAGAAGTTGTTGGATAACCTTCGAAGTGTGCGCTTCTGAGTGGCGTTGGCAAGTTCTGGATACTTTCCTGTTGTCAAGCACACCTTGATGTCATGGAACCATGGTTTTCCATCTGCTTCTTCCTCAATGTGAGCACCATAAGCTGGCTGATCATAAATCTTTACTAAGATGGGATCAATGAAATTCGTGTCTGGATGCTGGATCATGGATGATAAAGTAGCTAATGCGTCAACGAACTCGTTTTAGACCCTGGGGACGTGCTGAAATTCTGTCTTTGTTAATCTTTTCCTTAACTCCTGTATGTGATGCAAGTAGTGAAGTGTCTTAGAGTTCTTGGTTTCCCACTCTTCTCGAACCTGATATATGAGCAAGTCTGAATCCCCGATCACTAGCAACTCCTGAATGTTCATGTCAATGGCCATCTTGAGCCCCAGGATGCAGGATTCATATTTGGCCATATTATTAGTTCAAGGGAATCTGAGCTTGGCGGATACCGGGTAATGCTAGCCGGTTTCTGATACTAGGACTACTCATATGCCAACTCCTTTGAAATTTGCGGCTCCATCAAAAAACAACCTCCAACCGTCATAAGATTCTGCAATATCTTCTCCTACGAAGGACACCTCTTCATCAGGAAAATACATTTTTAGAGGTTCGTATTCTCCGCCAACAAGATTCTCGACGAGGTGATCTGCTATGGCCTGACCTTTGATTGCCTTCTAAGTCACGTAAACTATGTCGAATTCACTTAGTAGGATTTGCTACTTGGCGAGCTTGCCGGTGGACATGGGCTTCTGGAAGATATACTTCAGCGGGTCCATGCTTGATATGAGATAAGTAGTGTAGGCACAGAAATAGTGCCTCAATTTCTGAGCAACCCACGTCGGAGCAAAACAGGTGCACTCTAATAGAGAATACCGGGCCTCGTATGGGGTGAAATACTTACTGAGATAGTAGATGGCTTGCTCCTTCCTCCCCATTTCGTTATGTTGTCCCAGAACACAACCAAATGCTCCATCCAATACCGCAAGGTAAAGCAATAGAGGTCTTCCTGGCTCGGGCAGAACCAAGACTGGCGGCGTTGACAGGTATTCCTTGATTTTGTCAAAAGCTTTTTGACAATCATCAGTCCATTTAGTAGCAACGTCTTTCTTCAACATTTTAAAGATGGGTTCACAAATGACAGTGGACTGAGCTATGAATCGGCTGATATAGTTGAGTCTCACCAGGAAACTCATCAGATCCTTCTTGTTCTTTGGTGGTGGCAATTCTTGAATGGATTTGACCTTTGATGGGTCCAATTTTATTACTCAACGACTCATGATGAAACCCAGTAATTTTCCAGGAGGAACCCCGAATGCACACTTGGCGGGATTCAATTTCAGATTGTACCTCCTCAGTCTGTTAAAGAATTTTCTCAGATCTTCCATATGATCAGTGGCCTTCTTGGATTTGATAATGACGTCGTCCACATATACCTCGATCTCCTTGTGTATCATGTTGTGAAAGATAGTAGTCAGGGCTCTCATATAGGTGGCGCCAGCATTCTTCAACCCAAATGGCATCATTTTGTAACAATACATTCCCCACGGCGTGATGAAAGCTGTTTTCTCTGCATCTTCCTCATCCATCCATATCTGATGATACCCGGCGAAACAATCGACAATGGACTGCAACTTATGCTTGGTGCAATTGTCGATAAGAATGTGTATGTTCGGCAAGGGGAAGTCATCTTTGGGACTAGCCCGGTTAAGATCCCGGTAGTCGACATAAACTCTAACTTTCCCATCCTTCTTTGGTACTGGCACGATGTTGGCTAACCATTTCGGATACTCTACTACCCTGAGAACCTTGGCTTTGACTTGCTTGGTAACCTCTTCTTTGATTTTCAAACTCATGTCGGGTTTGGATTTCCTGAGCTTCTGCTTTACCGGCGGAGAGGTTGGATTTGTTGGCAGTTTGTGAGCTACAATGGACGTACTGAGACTAGTCATATCATCTTATGAACAGGCGAATATTTCCTTATATTCTTTTAAAAACTCTGTATACTCTTTCTTTTCTGACGGTGACAGGTGTACACTGATGCGCGTTTCTTTGACATTTTCAATATCTACCAAATTAACGGCCTCACTTTTGTTCAAGTTAGAGTTAGGACTATTCTCAAAATTCTCAACCTCTATGATGACCTCTTCCGGTATATTATCCTCTTCTGAGTCTATATCCATTTGTTACGTTGTTTCGTTGCAAGTCACAATCGTTGGTTCATCGTCAAAGTAAGTAATAGTAATGCTGTCAAAATAAAGTAAATTATAGAGAAAATAATAAGAGCGAGATATATGATAAACTAAAATGCTTTGATTAAATTCATAATTTTTTGGAACATCGGAACTCTTTTCAAAAATAAAGACAATGCAGAAAGAAAATCAGCTAGTAAAAAGTAAAATGAGATGCATGGTGCTTTTGTTTAGCCGTGCAACCCCGAATCTTTCAGGGCCCTGGTGGTTCTAATTGACCAATTTCTTGGGCATTCTCCTCGGTTCACAACTTGTATGGAAGGGCCTTCCTCCCCTTCCTCATCTAAAAGAACGCAACAATCCATATCATCATCTTCCCGAAATAGATTCTTCATGGCTGCTAATGCTTCATCCTCCTCTGACCCATATATAGTATCTGCCGATTGGAAAGTCTACTCCAGGCAAGGTATCGGGTTCTCCAGTGGATAGTACAGGCCGTGCCATGGTACCGACCAGTTCTAGAATTCTTCCCAAGTATAACCGTACCCTAAACCAAATGTACTACCGTGTTTCTTCAACTTGATGGGTTTGGTGATTTTCTGGAGGCTTTTGCTGAGTCCCTTTCTAAGTTCGTACCCACACCAATTTAGGATACTTTCGATCTTGTTATCCCACCATTTATCCTTGTCTACAACGTTGACCCTTTCAATGTGGTGGTATGTTTCTCCGCCTATTCTCCTTTTGCCTCCAATCATTGGGATGGTCTGGTGACTATATATGTGGTTGCTACCATCGCCATGAATAATCACCTCCTGGTAATTCCATTCAAACTTCACTCCCTGATGCAGGGTCGGTGCTACGGCTCCAGCGGCATGGATCCATGGTCGTCCCAACAGCAAGTTGTAAGATGCCGGGACATCTATCACTTGGAAGTCAACGTCAAACCATGTTGGTACCATTTGCAAGCATAGGCTGATTTCTCCAATATTAGACCTTTGGGACCCATCAAAGGCTTTGACATTGATGGCCCCATCTTTGATCTCGTGCAGGCTCTTTCCCAAGGTTCTGAGAGTTATTAGCGGATAAATATTGAGGCTGGATCCTCCGTCGATCAAGACTCTAGTGATGAAATAATCCTCGCATTGCATGGTGATGTGTAGTGCCTTGTTGTGGCTCAATCCTTCTGGAGGCAGATCATCTTCGTGGAAGGTGATTTTGTGGCTCTCTAGTACTTGCCCTACCATATTTGCCATTTTGCCTCCAATTATGTTGCTGGGCACATAAGCTTCGCTCAGTATCCTCATTAAGGCATTTTTGTGTGCGTCAGAGCTCTGTAGAAGATCTAGGATGGAGATCTGCGCTGGTGTTTTGTTCAATTGCTCAACGACCGAACACTCCTTAGTTTGTATTTTCCTCCAAAGATCATCGAGCCAAGTTTCAATAGGCCATCCAACGCATGCTTACTGTCCTCAGCTAGGTGTTCTGGGGTGTAAACCCTCCCAGTTCTGGTCATACCCTGCGTAGCAATTGCTTCTCCTGTCTTGATCTTCCCTTTCCTCCTAACTTCGGCCGTGTAATCCCATGGTATGGCATTTGAGTGGAACGGTATTATGTCTCACATTGCTACAGGAATAGGTATCCTTGGTGGTAACACAACAACTTCAAAGGGTGCAGGTGCTTTTGGAACTCCAAACTTAACCTCAATTAGTTCGGGCGCCTTTGTAGAAGAAGGTGCTTAAAATTCGTGAGGTATAGACATGTTTACTTCATCTTCCCTAGAGGGCTGATTCTGCATGACAATTGGGTTAAGGGTGACTGCTGGTTTCTTTGGCTCATCACCCTCAGTTATCAACCCTATCGACCCTTTGGGGTCCCAATCATCTTTGATCTCGATCATGTGAATGTCTCCACCTTTGTGGTTAGGCAGAGGGTTGTTGCAAACATTAGGAGCAGGCTCCTTTGCTATGATGACCTTATTGTCGATCAGGGTTTGAATCTTGTCCTTCAATGAACAGTATTCGTCAATGGTATGTCCCTTCATGCCAAAATGGTACGCACATATTTTGTTCGAGTTGACTAATAGGGAAGTATTTTCTGGAGTTATGGCTAGGATAGGGGTGACGTAACAAGTAGCTTTAAGTCTCTAGTACAGCTGGTCAATTGGTTCGGCGATGGCTGTGTATTGTCTGGGAGGTCTGCGATCAAAACTTGGCCTAGGTCCAGGGAAATTTTGGCGAGTGGGGGGTGATTGGTAGTGAGAGGGTTGGACATTATAAGCTTGGTAGACAAGTGCAGGTTGAGAGTATCTGCGTGAGGTGGGGTGATATGTGGGAGGTGGAGATAATTGGTAAGCGGGAGGTGGATTTTGATAAGAGGGTGCAGGTTAATGGTAATTCAGGATAGGCTGATATGTAAGTGGAGGTGACGGGTAAGTGTGGTATTTTAGTGGTGATTTGGCTCCCTGTGCGACCATCACGACACTCACATCCTTCTTCTTGGACGTGCCACCAGACTGTAAGGCCTTATTGGTGGCCTGCAATGCTTCAAGATTAGTAACTATACCATTCTTAATGCCTTCCTCAATTCTTTCTCCAGTTTGATGATATCAGAGAATTTCTTACCCTCGATCAGCATAAACCTCTCTTAATATTGTAGATCCTAAGCACGAATGAAGAATATGTTCATCTGCTCCTCTTCTAAGAATGGCCTGACCTTAGCAGCCTCTGATCTCCAACGAGTAGCATACTCGCGGAATGTCTTGGTAGTTTTTTTCTTCAAATTCTGGATGTAGAATACATTCGGTGCATTATCTGTATTGAATCGGAGCCTATCCATGAAATCTGATGCAATACCTACCCAGCTTGTCCATTTCTTGGGGTCTTGGCTGATGTACCAGGATAAAGCATCCCCCTTCAGACTTTTCATGAAGAGCTTCATATGGATTTTCTCATCCCTTCTGACTCCGACCAACTTATCGCAATATGTCCTTAAGTGGACTCTGGGATCTCCCGTGCCATCAAACATTTCAAACTTGGGCGGTTTGTACCCCTCTGAAAGTTCAACATCTAGCTGAATGTAGAGGTCCTCATAAATTAGCCCCTTAATACCTTTGTTTCCTTCCACGCCCTGGACTCGGCTGGTCAACTTCTTGAGTTCTGCTGCCAAGTTCCTGATAAGAGAGTTTTTGTCATCCGAGTCAGGTGCATTTGAGATTGGTTGAGTGTAGTGGGGTACAGTATCCACGTAGATGGAAGTGTATTGGAGGTGGTCGTTTGTGGTGTTCAGTGGTTCTGGAATGAGTAGTGTAGTGTTGTTTGGAGTGTGGCATGTGTTGCAGTATTAAGCATGAGTGGGTTGTATCTATGGTTGTGGGGTGTTCTGTGAAGGTGCGGGGTTTTACGTGTTAGGAAAGTTGACATCAGGAATAGTGGGAGAGAATGATAAGTTTGCCATGTTCCAAACACGATCCAGTTCTTCTCGGAACTTCAATAATTTCTGCTCAAGTTGGGCAACAGTTTCCTTAGCAACCGGGGTACCCTGAGGAATCTTAGTTCTTTCAATTTCCTTTCTGGCGCTTGAATCTCCCATTCTACCTTTGTTCTTGTTCCGGATATGACTCGGAGGAGTAGTAGGCGGAGGGCCAATGGATCTTGTGGAGTATGATGATGGTGCCAGAATGCACGAACTAACCTTTAAGAAGGGGAATAAAAAACAAAAGAAAAACAAAAGGTAATAAGTTAGTGCGGGTAATGAGAAGAAAATATTGTGATATTTAAACACATTGTGCAAGGATATAAATTGCGTCCTAATTTGGGTGCCTCGTTGTGCCCGTGGTAGGCCTAACGACAAATAGTTTTGGAGAACTTATAATGCTAAATGCCTCATTTTATTGATGAAAATAAGAAGAAATCCGAAACGATGCTAAATAACAGAAAATAAAATGTCACAAGTGGCCATTGGCCTTATTGCATCATTAAAGCAAAATAAAAAGACTCCTAACTACTTGGTCCCAGAAGGACCTTCCCCATATTCGACATCTTTGTCTCCCTCGAATAGCTTTACCAGCTTGCGTAGTCCTAGCAGCAAATAAGGTCGAGCCAAATGTCCGCCTGCATTCCCTTCAGCGTTTTGACAGTCTTCAATCCTCTTGATGAACTTTCCTTCCAGCTCAACTAGACCCCGCTCCAAATACCCTAGTCGCTTGTTGGCTTTGACAGCCATATCTTTCCACTCCTCGATCATCTTCTAATGGGCTTCTTGTATTTCCCGATGCTCACTCTCACACTCTCGAATTCTCTTGCGCAGTTGATTATACTTAACCCGTACTTCAGTGTGTTCGTCGATAATTCTGTGTCCTCAAATGAACCCGGGCTGACCCAAATCGTTGTGATTATCTTCCAACCAACCTGAGTAGTGTGTCACACAATCAACGTGATACCTGTTTGGCTCAATATATTCTTTCCCCAAAACGAGTTTGCAATTCCGCATGTGCTGAGCTTTGTACTTGTGAGGGCTATCATCGTCCTGGAAGTCAGCCCTGAAGTGACTCATTTTTTGTCGACCCTTAGTATGATTTGCTTTCTTCCAGCCTGCCTTATGGCTCGAAGGGGAACGTAGGGATAGGTTCCTTTTAGACCAATTAGTATGAGAAATGGTGCATCTCGGGATCGAACAATGAATTCTTCCGTAGGGAACCACTCGACCATCCACTGTACCTGGTCTTCTTTCAGATTCTCAAATAATTCTACCCATCCTCCAATGAACAATGATAGTAATGCTGTGTAAATAAAGTAAATGATAGAGAAAATAATAAGAGCGAGATATATGATAAACTGAAATTCTTTGATTAAATTCATAATTGTTTGGAACATCGGAACTCTTTTAAAAAATAAAGACAATGCGGAAAGAAAATCAGCTAGTAAAAAGTAAAATGAGATGCATGGTGCTTTTGTTTAGCCTTGCTACCCTGAAACTTTCTAGGTCCTGGTGGTTCTAATTGACTAATTTCTTAGGCATTCTCCTCATTTCACAGCTTGTATGGAAGGGCCTTCCTCCCCTTCCTCATCGAAAAGAACGCAACAATCCATATCATCATCTTCCAGAAACAGATTCTTCATGGTTGCTAATGCTTCATCCTCCTCTGACCCATATAAAGTATCTGCCGATTGGAAAGTCTACTCCAGGCGAGGTATCGGGTTCTCTAGTGGATAGTAAGGTCCGTGCCATGGTGGCGACCAGTTCTGGAATTCTTCCCAAGTATAACCGTACCCTAAACCAAATGTACTACCGTGTTTCTTCAGCTTGATGGGTTTGGTGATTCCCTGGAGGTTTTTGCCGAGTCCCTTTCTAGGTTCGTACCCACACCATTAAGGATACTTTCAATCTTGTTATCCTACCATTTATCCTTGTCTACAACGTTGACCCTTTCAATGTGGTGGTATGTTTCTCCGCCTATTCTCCTTTTGCCTCCAATCATTAGGATGGTCCGGCGACTATTTATGGGGTTGCTACCATCGTCATGAATAATCACCTCCTGGTGATTCCATTCAAACTTTACTGCCTGATGCAGGGTCGGTGCTACGGCTCCAGCCGCATGGATCCATGGTCGTCCCAATAGCAAGTTGTAAGATGACGGGAGATCTATCACTTGGAAGTCAACGTCGAACCATGTTGGTACCATTTGCAAGCATAGGCCGATTTCTCCAATAGTAGACCATTGGGACCCATCAAAGGCTTTGACATTAATGGCCCCATCTTTGATCTCGTGCAGGCTCTTTCCCAAGGTTCTGAGAGTTATTAGAGGACAAATGTTAAGGCTGGATCCACCGTCGATCAAGACTCTAGTGATGAAATAATCCTCGCATTGCACGGTGATGTGTAGTGCCTTGTTGTGGCTCAATCCTTCTGGAGGCAGATCATCTTCGTGGAAGGTGATTTTGTGGCTCTCTAGTACTTGCCCTACCATATTTGCCATTTCGCCTCCAATTATGTTGCTGGGCACATAAGCTTCGCTCAATATCCTCATTAAGGCATTTTTGTGTGCGTCAGAGCTCTGTAGAAGATCTAGGATGGAGATCTGCGCTGGTGTTTTGTTCAATTGCTCAACGACCGAACACTCCTTAGTTTGTATTTTCCTCCAAAGATCATCGAGCCAAGTTTCAATAGGCCATCCAACGCATGCTTACTGTCCTCAGCTAGGTGTTCTGAGGTGTAAACCCTCCCAGTTCTGGTCATACCCTGCGTAGCAATTGCTTCTCCTGTCTTGATCTTCCCTTTCCTCCTAACTTCGGCCGTGTAATCCCATGGTATGGCATTTGAGTGGAACGGTATTATGTCTCACATTGCTACAGGAATAGGTATCCTTGGTGGTAACACAACAACTTCAAATGGTGCAGGTGCTTTTGGAACTCCAAACTTAACCTCAATTAGTTCGGGCGCCTTTGTAGAAGAAGGTGCTTCTAATTCGTGAAGTATGGAGATGTTTACTTCATCGTCCCTGGAGGGCTGATTCTGCATGACAATTGGGTTAAGGGTGACCGCTGGTTTCTTTGGCTCATTACCCTCAGTAATCAACCCTATCGACCCTTTGGGGTCCCAATCATCTTTGATCTCGATCATGTAAATGTCTCCACCTTTGTGGTTAGGCAGAGGGTTGTTGCAAGCATTAGGATCAAGCTCCTTTGCTACAACGACCTTATTGTCGATCAGGGTTTAAATCTTGTCCTTCAATGAACGATATTTGTCAATGGTATGTCCCTTCATGCCAAAATGGTACGCACATGTTTTGTTCGGGTTGACCCATAGGGAAGGATTTTCTGGAGTTATGGTTGGGATAGGGGTGTGGTAGCCCAGTAGCTTTAAGTCTCTCGTACAACTGGTCAATTGGTTCGGCGATGGCTGTGTATTGTCTGGGAGGTCTGCGATCAAAACTTGGCCTAGGTCCAGGGAAATTTTGGCAAGTGGGGGGGTGATTGGTAGTGAGAGTGTTGGGCATTATAAGTTTAGTAGACAGGTGCATGTTGAGAGTATCTGGGTGAGGTGGGTTGATATGTGGGAGGTGGAGATAATTGGTAAGCGGGAGGTGGATTTTGATATGAGGGTGCAGGTTCTTGGTAATTCGGGATAGGATGATATGTAAGTGGAGGTGACGGGTAAGTGTGGCATTTTAGTGGTGATTTGGCTCCTTGTGAAACCATCACGACACTCACATCCTTCTTCTTGGACGTGCCACCAGACTGTAAGGCCTTGTTGGTGGCCTGCTATGCTTCAAGATTAGTAGCCATACCATTCTTAATGCCTTCCTCAATTCTTTCTCCCAGTTTGATGATATCGGAGAATTTCTTACCCTCGATCAGCATCAACCTCTCGTAATATTGTGGATCCTGAGCCCAGATGAGGAATATGTTCATCTGCTCCTTTTCTAAGGCTGGCCTGACCTTAGCAGCCTCTGATCTCCAACGAGTAGCATACTCGCGGAATGTCTCGGTAGGTTTCTTCTTCAAATTCTGGATGTAGAATACATCCGGTGCATTCTCTGTATTGAATCAGAACCTATCCACGAAATATGATACAATACCTACACAGCTTGTTCATTTCTTGGGGTCCTGGCTGAAGTACCAGGATAAAGCATCCCCCTTCAGACTTCTCATGAAGAGCTTCATACGGATCTTCTCATCCCTTCTGACTCCGACCAACTTATCGCAATTTGTCCTTAAGTGGACTCTGGGATCTCCCGTGCCATCAAACATTTCGAACTTGGGAGGTTTGTACCCCTCTGGAAGTTCAACATCTGGCTGAATGTAGAGGTCCTCATAATTTAGCCCCTCGATACCTTTGTTTCCTTCCACGCCCTGGACTCGGCTGGTCAACTTCTTGAGTTCTGCTGCCAAGTTCCTGATAAGAGAGTTTTTGTCATCCGACTCAGGTGCATTTGAGAATGGTTGAGTGTAGTGGGGGTACAGTATCCACGTAGATGGGAGTGTTGTGGAGGTGGTCGTTTGTGGTTTTCAGTGGTTCTGGAATGTGTAGTGGAGTGTTGTTTGGAGTGTGGCATGGGTTGCAGTGTTGAGCATGAGTGGGTTGTATCTGTGGTTGTGGGGTGTTCTGTGAAGGTGCAGGATTTTAGGTGTTGGGAAAGTTTACATCAGGAACGGTGGGAGAGAATGATAAGTTTGCCATGTTCCAAACCTGATCCAGTTCTTCTCGGAACTTCAATAATTTTTGCTCAAGTTGGGCAGCAGTTTCCTTAGCAACCGGGGTACCCTGAGGAATCTTAGTTCTTTCAATTTCCTTTCTAGCGCTTGAATCTCCCATTCTACCTTTGTTCTTGTTCCGGATAGGACTCGGAGGAGGAGTAGGTGGAGGGCCAGTGGATCTTGTGGAGTATGATGATGGGGCCAGAATGCACGAACTAACCTTTAAGAAGGGGAATAAAAAACAAAATAAAAATAAAAGGTAATAAGTTAGTGCGGGTTATGAGAAGAAAATATTGTGATATTTAAACACATTGTGCAAGGATATAAATTGCGTCCTAATTTGGGTGCCTCATTGTGCCCGTGGTAGGCCTAACGACAAATAGTTTTGGAGAACTTATAATGCTAAATGCCTCATTTTATTGATGAAAATAAGACGAAATTCGAAACGACGCTAAATAACAGAAAATAAAATATCACTAGTGGCCATTGGCCTTATTACATCATTAAAGCAAAATAAAAAGACTCCTAACTACTTGGTCCCTGAAGGACCTTCCCCAGATTCGGCATCTTTGTCTCCATCGAATAGCTTCACCAGCTTGCGTAGTCCTAGCAGCAAATAAGGTCGAGCCAAATGTCTGCCTGCATTCCCTTCAGCGTTTTGACAGTCTTCAATCCTCTTGATGAACTTTCCTTCCAGCTCCACTAGACCCCGCTCCAAATACCCTAGTCGCTTGTTGGCGCTGACAGTCATATCTTTCCGCTCCTCGATCAACTTCTAATGAGCTTCTTGTATTTCCCGGTGCTCACATTCACACTCTCGAATTCTCTTGCACAGTTGATTATACTTAACCCGTACTTTAGTGTGTTCGTCGATAATTCTGTGTCCTCAAATGAACCCGGGCTGACCCAAATCGTTGTGATTATCTTCCAACCAACCTGAGTAATGTGGCACACAACCGACATGATACCTGTTTGGCTCAATAGATTCTTTCCCCAAAACGAGTGTGCAATTCCAGATGTGCTGAGCTTGGCACTTGTGAGGGCTATCATCGTCCTGGAAGTTAGCCCTGAAGTGACTCATTTTGTCGACCCTTAGTATGATTTGCTTTCTTCCAGCCTGCCTTATGGCTCGGAGGGGAACATAGGGATAGGTTCCTTTTAGACCAATTAGTATAAGAAATGGTGCGTCTTGGGATCGAACAATGAATTCTTCCGTAGGGAGCCACTCGACCATCCACTGTACCTGGTCTTCTTTCAGATTCTCAAATAATTCTACCCATCCTCCAGCGTCCTCTGGCTGAGCGAACATGTTAGGCATATAATTCATACACCTTGGCTAGTAGAAGGCGACGTGATCATCCCAGTTCTGAGTAGGATCTCTTACCGGTATTCTCTTTTCTGGAGGTGCTCCATGAGCCAGAGCTGAAGTAATAAGTTGCAACCCTCAAAATGATTGGCCTTTTGCTGACAGTTGCCAAGGGCTCGGTATATCTCAGCAACGATCATAGGCACTATACTGAAAGGATGCCCGCCAGTTCCTTCCATCAGAGTCTTGGTTACCATGGTCAGTTTGGTGGATCCTAGCCTACTTCATAGGGAACACTATCATTCCCAAAAAGCAAAGCATAAAAACGAAGACCCTTCCGTGAATATGCCCCAATGAGGTAATGGCGAATTCATCTGAGTAGGTGCGGTATGACTTGCTATGGCCGTACCTCTCGTAAAGATAGTCGAATGAGATGTAAGAGTCTTTCAGATAGGTTAAATCTGGATTCTTCTTCAGTCCGATCATCTTAAGGAAACCCCTACTGTTGTGATTCTCTAGCATAAGCAAACCCGGAGTCTCCCAAGGAATACCAGCTAAACCTCCTAATTCTTCGACCAAAGGAGTCATTTCAAGGTCCCTGAAGCGGAACACAGACCTGTCACTATCCTAGAATAGTATCGTAGCCTCTATGATTTTGTTGTCAGGCTGGAGTTCTAGAAGAGAAGTCAAATTCCCTAAGTATTTGCGGACGAGCGTCTGATCACTGGAGTGGAGGTCTTTCCACCAATTCAACAACCTTGGATGAATGTTGGTTACCATGCCAAATCTGGGGACTTCGTGCCTCATTTTTTGCAAAACAAAGCATTAGTCCCTTACCCCACCGGAACATGAAGGTGTTCGTTTGGGTTTCAAGGAAACCCGACAGACTTTGGACAAGGCTATCCTAATGAGTCATTATGTGGACAATATAACTGACTCGGCTAGGGTTGATCATGATGCATGTACAGTTTAAATGGAGTAAGGTTTCTATTAGGGTATTAGATAGGTACCCTTGAGCGGACAACTCAAGAAGGAAAGGCACGAAACCGTCAACTGCAGCATTGATCGACTGGTTTTACCGCAAATATGCCTTTGCCAAATTTAAAGGGTGATAATATTGGAGGGGCACAACCACTCATTATAGGCGTTGCTATGGTATTTGTTTGGCACGAGTAGAATATGATGTTGAAGATGAAGTTTACAAGAATGAAACAAATTGACTTGTATTTCCAAGTTCATAAGATAAATGTTTACAATAATTGCTCAAAATTACAACGGTATTGATGGAAAGCGGTAAATGAAAGTATTAAAGAAAAAGAAACAAAAAGACAAGTCAGTTTCGAATAAAGGCATTAAACAAAGAAATAAAAGAAAACAATAAAGTCACATATAACATGAAATGGTAAAAGCCTAAACATCCCCAGCAGAGTCGCCATGCTGTCAACGCCCCCTTTTTCCAAAACGGGTTTGGAATCAGGTATACGACATTCGGGAGGACAACTCTATTCCCTTGCGAGAATTGGGTTTTTTGAGTTTAAGAGTCTCCACCTAATGATTATAGTGCATTAGGACACTTTTAAGAAATAATTGAGATGAACAACTAGAGTTTGGGTAAGGGCTAGAAATTATCTCGAGGGGAAGGTGTTAGGCACCCCTCAAGATCCACTAGTGTGGTTCCTGGCCATGTTACAATTGTGACTTTAAGCAATGAAGAAGACAAGTAGAAAATAAAGAAGAGCGTTTTCATATAGTATTGCAAACGAGTTTAAGAGTTTGAGAAAAAAAGAAACATGAGTAGAAAATACAGGAAGTTAGTTTGAAAGAAAACTTTAAAAAAAACAAGTAAAAAAGGGGAAAGGGGTCCTAGGTTTGTAAATAATATGGATCACATCAATGCAATATCCAGCAATCACTCCTCAGAAAAGGGGTCGCACATGATATTAGTGCACTGTTCATCATATCCATATTCTACCCTTCCCATTGCCGTTAAGGTATTAAAGCGCAGAGTGTCTCGTTACTTATTGCATGCTAGTACCCGTCTTGATCTTATCAGTCCCGGAGGCGTTTGGGACTACTAATCCTAAAGGGAAACGGATTTGGGGCTTTTGATAGTTTTCAAAGGACAAAATACTAAGGCGTCAATCAAAACACATAATGCAAGTAAAGGCGAATGCAAATAGGCAAGTAGGGCTCAAGTAAGCCTCCTTAAATCAGACAAAGCCATAGAGTTTAGCATGTCTTGCACGTACTGGTTTGGTCTTAAATTAATTAAAGCGATAAGCGGACTGGTTCAATACATATTTTTAGACAGGAAGTCTGCATTAGGCTCACTCGCATGCAGTTGTCTAAGATTGATCCAGTTGATTAATTAACCCTTTGTCTCCGTGTAGGATAGAACTACTGATCTTAAAACACAAACTGATTATAAAGAAAAATTATAGAGTAAAAATTGGTTTCAGAAAAGGGTACTGGTTTGTTACAAAAATGGTTTAACAACTAAAAAAAATGAGTTTCAGGAGGCAGACTAGTTAGGAAAAAGAGCTGTCAATTTTAACAAAAGAACTGAGTTGCAGAATGATTAGAAGAGATTTATCAGATAAGTATAAAGAAATAACTTTAGGCCGATTTGGAAAATGTTTACCAGAGTTAACGAGAGTAAGTTTCAGAAAGAATGCACTGATTTGATTGTGAGAAAAAAGTTTTAAGAGTTCAGAAAGGGTGCAGGAAGTTGCTTGTTTTAGTAAAATCGATACTGTTTTAAACGAATGAGTCGATTCTGGTTCGAAAACCCCATAGGCATGCTTTCTATACGTTACTGCTTTCTGATACCATTTCAAACAGTAATAGAAGCCTTATAAACAATGATATCTATATGCCATTTTATTATTAAACCTAACTGTTTTCCTAACGACATTATTATATGCATATATGCAAACCCCTAAGGCATGGTATCTATATGCATAGTTGTAGAATTCAGAAGTTATATCATATAGGCATGCTTTCTACGTGTGAAGTTGCACAGATTAGAAATTAAATCCTATAGGTATGTTTTCTACCCTTGTGCATAAAAGTAACCCCCCTCCCTTTTCACTAAATCCCCATGAGTTTTTACAAATTATTACGGACCAGTAAAATAAAGTAAAATTAAAAATACAACAGAAATTATTAGCTACATCTGAGCAGCCTAATCCAGACTTACTGTCTAGCAATATGAGATTGAACCACTTCCGAGATCAAGATTTCCAAAGCCTTCTCTTATCTAGTGAATTTCAGAGATTCAAGGAGTTTCCGGAACTCCAGGCAGTGCTTACACCCAAGATATTAATCAGAATGAGTTATAGTGCGGTGTGGAAGAGCCAACCCTCAAGTGTCCAAATTCAGAGGGGGCTCAGGGATCCCAAGGCAAGGCTCGCAAGAGAGGGGCAAAACTTAAGTTCTAAGAATGAGTGCAAGTGCAATATAGGGGGGTTAGGGAGTGCCAAGGCAGGCTGGTGGTCATACCTAACCATAAGGTAGGCTGGCACACCCCTGACCAAGCCTGTTCAACCAGCAAATAAGAGCACAGACCTATTGAAGGTCAGACTATGGTCTGGACAGTGATTAAGACACTGCCAGACCAAGGTCTCAAGCTCAGGATACATATAAAGGGGAAGGGGAATGGGAATTGAAAGAGTTTAGGACTCATGGAGTCTAGTCCATGTACATGAACAACAATGTCAAGTGTTGCCATGTTTTCTGAACCATAACTCAACATACAAAAGGACTAGGGATATGGATTCATGTAAGCACATAGATAAGTAAGTAAAATTACAGCATAGGAGCAGCAAGACAAACAGAGGAAAGGCTGAAGAATAAACAAGTAGTGGAGAGGAAAAAATTAAACAAAGAGAGACATACCAGTTGCAGAAAAAGCAAGCAAAGAAAAGAAGGATACTTTCAAGACAAGCCACAATAAAAAAAGAACCTTTATGCTTGTGAGTTCAGAGAACTTGAATGCTTAAAAAAAAAAATCTAAGTGTATTTGAGAGTAAGAAGTAATGACTTGTTCGTTTTTCCTCTTTTTTTTGAAAGAGAAAAAGTACATGTATTTATAGTTTTTGAAAATGAGTAAAAAGTGAGGTAATAAGCCATAGACATGGAAACAATCAATAATCAGAATCAATTACACAAGTGGTTACCCTTAATTAAGGTATCTATTGTTAACGGGCAGTGATAGGTTTAAAAAATAAGAAAGGAAATCAATTTAAGAGGCAGACTATTTATTGACATAAAAGGAGCAGTAAAACAATAAAACAAGTGATTAAGTCCAAGTACAGGAACATACTTATTTGGGAAAGGATTTAGTAAGGCAAAATAAGGAAAGAAATCAATTAACCCTTAACAGGCGCATGAAATCAGAATTTCACAAAGGGAAAGTTCGAAAATCAATCACAAGTTTGAAGATCAATCAAAAAAATAAACTCAGTATATAAATAAGGTGCACAAGCGCTATACATGTGAGGCCAAACTATGTCAAAAGGAAATTATGTACAGTAATAGCATAAGGCTAGTAGACAACAAGCATTCATAGCATGATAGTCACGTAGGTAAAGTTTCAGCGACTTAGTAATAGAGAAAAAGATCAGAAGCATTCAAAAGTCAAGTGAAGACCTTTCTGAAAACATAGTCGAGTTTGACAGATAGCAAGAACTCAGAACAAAAATGAATCACATAAAGAAAAGGGATGATGAAACAAAGGAATTTCAAATCAAGTCGAGCAATTTCAAACAGATGCAATGCACCAGCAATTTCAGGAACTCGCATAAACCCCAAAGAAATTAGGGTTTTCAACACTAAAAGATGATAAACAAATGAAACAAAGAACAAATAGTCTCAAATTCTCAAACAAATCCCAAAAATTAAGGTTTTCAACACCCATCAAACCTAGAGATGATAAGCAAATGAATTGAACAAGATTTTAGCAAACAGACTCAGAAACCCTAATTTGAAATCAAATTATTTTTAAAAAGAAAATTTGGGGAAAACACTTAAAACATCAAATATAGCATAGATCCAGCATAGATCTAGACAAATAAACGAAGAAAGAACCTCGAATAGCTTAGGGTTTTTGAGAACCCTAGAAACGAGAAAGGCTTGGAAGAAACAAGATCAGATCTAGAGTTGATAAGGTTGGAATCAGACTCAGGAGGCTAGGATACGCCGGAGCAAGGCCGGAGATGGCTGGAAACCTCGATTCGGCGAAGGTCTGAGTGAAGACCCTCAAATTCTGGCCTCGAACCTTCAGGCATCAGGCACGTAAGAGCAGTAGGAGGTGAGTACAGGTCCTCCATGGCCTGAGCAGCCATGGATTCTGGTGTATTTAGGTTTGGAAGTGATAGAAGGTGATTAGGGTTTAGAGAGAGCTTGAGAGACAAGAGCATCTGAAGGCGGCGGATTAGAAAAATGGTTTAGGGTTTGGGGGTCGTTAGAATTGAAAAAGGAAAGGGGGAACGATGGCCGTTGATCTAAATGATCAACGGCAAGGATTAGAAGGGTTATGGGTTGGGTCGGTTATATGGGTATTGGGTCGGATCATTGGGTTGAAATTGGGGTGACAATTTGGGCTGTAATTAAAATGCAATTGGGGCTGGATTTTAAATAGCCAATTTTCCCCTTTTTTATTTTATAAAAAATGGTAATAATGGTCTTAAAATCAAATTAAAAGTACTGAGTAAACAAATATTAACTTCAAAATATTGGAACTAATTTTATAATTATAAAATGCTATTAATCATAAAATAGGTTATAATTGCAATTATATGAAATTTAGCTTTAAGAATGCCAAATAAATTTGTAAAAATATGCAAAAAATTACCTTAATTATATTTTGGTATAAATGTGAGAATAAAATGAGTTATTCACCAAAAATGATAATTTTGGGAATAATTATTGGATTTTGTTGTATTAAAATAAGAAATAAATTGGTTTAAAAATTATTGAAAATGCCAAAACTCTTGGGTGTGCTTATATATGCACATATATGCTATTTTGGAAGTATTTTGGATATACAATTACCTAGGAAAAAATTGGGTATCAACAACGCTCAACTTGTCCATCAGTTTGTGGATGAAAAGCTATGCTGACATTCACTTGAGTCTCTAGACCTTTCTGAAATGATCTCCAAAAATGTGCTGTAAACTGGGCCCTACGATAAGATATAATAGATATTGGTACTCAATGTATCCACACTATTTCTTTAGTATATAACTTTACATAATCTTCTGCTGTATATGTAGTCTGACCCGTAAGAAATGAGCTAATTTCGTGAGCCTATCGACTATCACCCATATGGAATCGAACTTACGATGAGAACGAGGTAAACCCGTTATAAAGTCCATGTTTATCGCCTCCCATTTCCATGTTGGGATCTCTATAGTCTGTATTAGCCTTTGGGCTTATGGTGCTCTATCTTTACCTGCTAGCAACTAGGACACTAAGCGACAAAATCATCAATGTTCTTCTTCATATTATTCTACTAGTACACATCCTTAATGTCATGATACATCTTTGTTTACCTAGGGTGAATGGAGTACCACGAATAATGTGCCTCTGACATAATCTTATCTCGTAGCCCTGCTATATATGGAACACACAAAAGACCCCTGTATCTGAGAACCCCATCTCCCTTGAGTTCTAACAATGGCTTGTTCTACTGCAGAACTCGCTCTCTCAACTCAAACAACTCTGGGTCCTCGTACTGCCTCTTCTTTACTTTAGCTATGAAAGATGATTTTGCAGTATTTTGGAGTACAACTCCATCATTGCTGGAGTCTACTAACCAATTCGCCAAACAAGACAATTGATAAATATCTCTAGTTAATTGTCTTTTCTCGACCTCTACATGTGCTAAGCTACCCATAGATCAATGAATTAAGGTATCTACTACAACATTAGCTTTCCCTAGATGGTAGATAATGTTAACATCGTAATCTTTCAATAACTCAAGCCATCGTCTCTGTTGCAAATTCAACTCTTTTTGCTTGAAGATATATTGCATGCTTTTATGATCTGTGAATACATCAACATGAACACCATATAAATAATGCCGCCATATCTTAAGTGCATGGACAACCACAACTAACTTAAGGTCGTGGGTAAGATAATTCCGTTCATGCTTTCTTAATTGCCTTGAAGCATACACAATTACCTTCCCATGTTTCATCCAGTCTAACCCGACACCTGAGGCATCAAAATACACGGCATAACCATATGGACCCTCTAGAAGTGCTAGAACTGGCGCTGAGGTCAACCTGTTCTTAAGCTCTTGGAAACTCTGGTCATAGGCATCTATATAGTAAAAATTAGTTGCTTTCTGTGTCAACTTCATTAATGGTATTGAAAGAGAAGAGAAACCCTCTACAAACCTCCGGTAGTATCCTGCTAAGCCTAGAAAGCTATGACTCCCTGTCGCTGTGGTAGGTCAAGGCCAAGATTTCACAGCCCCAATCTTCTGATTGTCTACCTTTATACCTCCATTAGATATAATGTGCACCAAGAATACTACAGACTTCAACCAGAACTCACATTTAGAAAACATAGCATATAATTTACTATTGTTTACTATGAAAATGGTAATAACAATTAAATTTGATTATGGGACTCTAAAAATACGTGATCTATTTTTATGCTAGTTGTTAAGCAGTTGATGCTATGTATACGAGACTTAGATACTAAATAAGAGTTAAGGATAGAGTGATAATCAAATCGATAAGCTAATAATTGGGGCCTCGAGCTTGTCGATTCGGGGGCCTCAAGGTCGATTCCGGAGCTCGGCTGTGAGCTATCGACGATAATCGAAGTATGGCTAACAATTATAATAAATTAGCGAAGTCTCTTTATGGCCAATGATAAGTAATAAACGAAGAACAAAAATGGAGATAATAAATAAGAGCAATAATATCAAGAGAATATATTAGAGAGTAGAGAGAATGTTTCGCGTGGAGCAACTAAAGAAACAATGGTTTACAAAATGACAAGTCCCCTTTATATAAGAGGGAAATTCCAACATAGTACAAAATGAATTAATGACAAAGAAGCGGAGATGGGACAGCTAGATATGACACCCTGATTCAGGGTTAGGGTAGTCCACTAGGCTCTGTCATTCCTAGCCTTGTACATTGGGAACTCCCCATTTCTACCATAGCGGTGGTGAACATTGTCCCAAGGCTGAGCGTCGATGAACTTCGAGGGAGGAAACTCGACCACGGCCTTGTAGTCTCGAGATGTCGAGATGATCTTCCAAGATGCCTCGATGACGAGGAATTGGACCCTCCAATTTCACCGTATACAACTATCACGGAGGGTTTGGAGTACAGCTCGTAGGTGGTCCGCATGCTCATCTTCTAAATGTGAGTAAACTAGAATATAATATTTAAATACTATCACGAACAGATCTAAATATTGCCGGAAGAGGCTATTCTTCAAGTCCATAAATATGGCAGGCGTATTCGTCAAACAAAAGGACATGACAAGGAACTCGAAGTGGATGTATCGGGTCCTCAAGGCTGTCTTGGGAATATCTTTCTCCCGAACACTGACCTGGTGGTACCCCGACCACAAATCTATCTTTGAAAAACATATAACTCCCTACAACTGATCAAATAAGTCGTCTATCCTTGGAAGTGGATAGTTATTGTTAATAGTTACCTTGTTCAGTTGCCTATCATTGATAGACATCCTTAGAGAGCCGTCTTTCTTCCGTACTAACAGTACCAGTGCACCCCAAGGTGAGGTACTCAGTCTGATGAAACCTTTCTCCAGCAAATCTTTTAACTTCTCCTTCAACTCCTTCAATTTGGCAAGTGCCATTCTATACGGAGGGATGGATAATGGTTGTGTTCCCATAAGCAAATGGATGCCACAATCTCTCACTCTGGAGGAATACGTGGAAGTTCATATAGAAATACATCTGTGTACCCTTTGACTACCGAAATAGACTGAAGTGTAGGTATCTCAGCATCTGCATCTCTAACTCACGCAATATGATAAATGCACCATTTTGTGATCATTTTCCTCGCCTTCAGATAGGAAATAAACCTAGCTCTGGGTGTCACTGTATTACCTACCCATTCAAGGACGGGCTCACCCGAAAAATATAATCTAGTTATCTTTGCTCAATAATCAACCGTGGCATAGCAAGCTGCCAACCGGTCCATGCCGATGATAATATCAAAATCCAATAGCTCTAGCTCAGCTAGGTTAATTGAAGACTAACGACCATAAATTGACCCTGTACAACCTCGGTAAACCCATCTAGAAAGAATGGATACTCCAACTGGTGTAGATACCGCAAAATGATCACTTAGTATTTCGGGAACTATACTAAATTTCCCCGCGACAAATTGGGTAAAACACGATAGAGTAGATCTTGCATCTATCAAGGCACAAGCATCATGAGAGAAAATGGTAAACACACCTGTTACAACGTCCGGTGAGGACTCCTGGTCCTGTCGACCTACTAACGCATAACTACGATTCTGTTACCACCTAAAGTGGAACCTTTACCTTTGCCTCGACCTCTACCACTCGAAGACTGAGACTCGCGCAATGAAGGATGCACAAACATAGATGATCCTATTGTTGTATTCATTGGTTGCGCATACCCTTAGAATCTCTATTTGGGCAATCTCGCATCATATGCCCGAACGTCTACATGCATAACATGAATCAGAACTGGCTCGGCATTGGCCTAAGTGTCCTTTACCGTAGATGGCACATCACGGCAAAAATGGCCATGTTTGCCCCGAACCTTACTGTCGCTGTAAACCTAACACTTGGGAGCTCTCACTTGGTCTTAACTAAGTGTGACGGTCATACTTGTAACCCTGTAACTGAGGTGGGGGAGGCCTAGGTGGAAGTTTGAAGTACTGGGGCCTTAATTACCCTGAGACTGCTCCTGAGACCTGGCAAATATCATCCTCTTACGCTGCCCTGACTTAGTCCACTCCATACCCTGCTGCCGACACCTAACCCTTTCTATATTCTGGGCAAATGCCTGAATACTTGAGATATCCATACTATCCTGCAATGCAGTGGTGACACATCCCTCGGTAAACTCTGGGGCCAGCCTTGCTATAAACGTGTGGATCCTATCCCGTATAGTAGCAACTATGGATGGTGCATGTCTTGCTAATGAGTCACCCAGCCACTTCTTCATTCCTTTCTGCTTCTTCTGCGTCATTTTGCTCTCCTCCACCACTTTCCTCTTCTTTATCTCCCCTTTTGAAGATGCCATTGTGGAGGATTGAGATAAAACTCCAGAGGAGATGGTGCTTTGAAGATATTTCCCTCGAGGATGTATGTCCGAGGAGATGGTGCTCGAGGATGCTGCTACCAAGGATGTACCTTTGAGAATAGGCTAGGCTCCAAGCTTTTGCGATATGTGTACCTTTTTGATTTTTTGTTTTTGTGTAGGGACCCCTTGTGGGCTTTTGTAATAATAAGTAAGGACCCCTCGTCGGCTTTTTTAATCAAATATTTATGAATACAAAGTTGTTTCTTCAATTTTGTCTTCGATTCTTGCTATATTTTCTTTCATTTACGTTTATGGAGACTCTGAATGCACGACCTTGTCAGCTATAGCCAATACCGAACCTAGATGCAAGTATTTTTTCTAACATTTGATTGATTAAAATGACTTTCCATGGAATCTTTTACCATTCCTCGGGCCAAGCCTAGATTGGTTTGATAAACTCGGGTCGTCAGGACCCTTACTTTGAGTTGAATGGAATTAACGCCTCGAGCCTTAAGACCGTGATTTATCACTTAGACCTTGCGGTAATCTTTGATGGAAATTTTCTAGGAGTTCCGATGATAGGGACTGCCTTTAAGGTTTCGAGAACAGTCCCTGAGTGAGGGTCCATTCAAATTCGGACCATCTGGAAACCCGCTTCGAATTTAGGGTAGATAGCCCTAAGGCTTTGTAGATAGATCCCGAACGAGGTTTTACCCAAATTTAGATGGCATCCCGTGATCAAGCCTATCTGGTGGAATTTAAATGCTTATTTCTTTGGAGCCTAACTCCCTTTTAATGGAGGTCTTGGAGGTCGGGTACAACCTTGGGACTTGTAATAATGCCATCGGCTTTCTGGAGCCTAACTTTCCTTTGATGGAGGTCCTCGAGGTTGGGTACCACCTCAAGAGTTGTGGAGAAGCCATTGGCTTTTTGGGGCCTAGCTTCTTTTTGATGGAGATCCTCGAGGTCGGGTACTACCTCGGGATTGGCAATGATGTTGTCTGCTTCCTAGAGCCTATCTTTCCTTCGATAGAGGTCCTTGAGGTCGGGTACCACCTTGAGATTTGCAGCGAAGCTATTAGCTTCTTGGGGCCTAGCTTTTTTTGATGAAGATCCTCGACGTCGGGTACCATCTCGGGATTGGTGATGCCGTTAGCCTTTTAGGCAGGCATGCGAATCGTTGCCATTTTTTCCATATATAACGTCGCTTCTGCTCCATTGGAGATCCCACCAGTTACCCTTCCTTTTCTATGCTAAGCCTTACATTACTTCAATACTAACGTGCTTGCACAAATTCTTGCTGTAGTTCTTCTGATTTTGCCACTGCCATGACTGCTACATTGGGTTATATCCGGCAGAGAGGGGGGAGTTCGACCTCGAGTATTCAGGACCAAAGAGAGCGTACATTGTAGATTACTTCTTTGATAAGATAAGAGCATCTTCGATTAGTAAGAAAAGAATGCGGATGGGGGAAGAAGTAGTGCTATAGATACTTTCCTCGGACGAGGGAATCACAGATCGTGCTGATGGATTTTTGAACGTGTACAGGTATCCCTTCTCACTGGGCCCCTTTGATAGGGTTGTGTTAGATTTTTTTTAATGTATCGGGTTACCTTGGTGCATATGCATCCATCATTTTGGCGGATAGTGTTGATGATGAGATTTTTTGTGGGGAAGGCGGGGCTTGACTTTACGCTCAATCATCTTATCAGGCTGTATGGTCCTTTCACCATCGGGGTCTGCTAACCCTGCAATGATGGTGAATCACACTTTTCGTCACTGATGATGAAGAATATAGATATCGGGAGTGGATGAGTCGATTTGTCCGAGTCCATACTACTGATATTATCCTCGTGGAGCTTATGCCATTCCCCGAGGAATGGAACTATACACATAAGGGGTACATTCTATGCCTCTTGAGTGGAGCTTATGCAAAGGCTGATTTCGTAACCATGCCTTCTTTTCTTTTTTTACAGCGGTTGCATGGGCGCAGAGCAATGTTCCTAATCTATCGGATTGGGTTCAGAAGTTGGAAACCCACTCGACATGTGATTAGCGCAAGTGGCAAGCTTTGTACCGGGGCAGATGGGGGTAAAAATATCATGGTGTGTGTTATGCTATTTTTTCCTCTTCTTCCTTTATTTGGAGAGGCATTTTCCCTTTTTGTGTGATAATCTTGCTGTTGTAGGCATCAGAGAACCTTCGGAGGCGAGGCCGCACTTATCAGGAGAGGGGGAAGGGTCGCTAGCCTTCGAGACAAAGAATGCTAACAATAAGTGGGAGATGCCCTTACAGGGCGATGGCGCTCAAAGCAAGGTGAAACTAGACTGGGGCTCTAGAGCGGAAGCATCATCTAAGCTTGCCGTGCCCGTGGTTCCTGGTTCTGGAAAGGTGGTTTCTCCATTCCTATCGCCTTTCTTTTCCGTCGACAGTGCTTCGAGGGATACAAGAACCCAGGGTCGCGTATTCCGAACGACCATGTCTCGCCCTAAGTTGATTCTTTTAGAGCTGAGGGAGATGGGTTACAAATGTGTGCTCGGCCTTCGAGGAAGCCCAGTAGCTTCAATTCGTGGTGAGTCTCGACATAGGCCCTTTGAGTTTCACATTTTTCCTTCCTTGTTGGGTTTTCTTTTGCGGGCCTTCAATGAGCTTAAGTCCGGGATGCTTCATTATGAGGCCAAGTTGCTGAAAGCTCTGGACGAGGAGAGATCCCTGAGGTTCCTTTGCAATGAAAAGGAAGTCGAGCTTGCATACTTATGATACAAGGTGAGCCGGAGCTTGAGTTATGAGAGTTACTTGAAGGAGCAGGTAGTTTTCTGTTCTAGGCATGTGCGTGTTCCACCTTCTATCTTCCAAGGTTAATACTTCATTTATCCTACTTGCAGATAAAAACGAAGGCCCTAGAACACCTTCGGGATGAAGCTGGCCGAGCCAAGAGTGAACATGATGAGCTAAGATCTCAGGCGGAGGTTCAGGCTTTAGAGGAGAATGGTGCTCTGGTTAAAGTTCCTGCCTTTGAGGCCTAAGTCCGCTTAGCTCATGACAATGCTTTGGTTCAAGCAGATGCGATTATGAAGCTCGAATCTAAGCTTTTGAAGGTAAGGGCCGAGATCGTTGATGCCCGAGTTGAAGCTGTAATGAGCCGAACTAAGGCTGATCGGGAGATGGTGATCTATTTAAAGGACGCTACCAATGCTCAAGCCAAGCTGAGAAGGATCCTCGATCATGAAGAGAGGATCAAATGATATGCTCGTTGCAAGTCTCGAAGAAAGACTCCCGAGGAGATCCGTGCTAGGTGTTTTGTCCTCCCGGAAGAGTTGGAGCGAGTGAGGGTGGATGAACGTGATGCTCGATTACATTTATTAGACATTGAAGGAAGCAAAGATGAAGCCGGTAGGCCGTAGCCACCCAGTGGCGCATAGAATTTGGTCATCTGTATGTACTATTTTCAAAGCATGTTTGTGTATGGAGATTGCATTTTTTTGTATATGTGTATAAAGAAAACCTTGTGCCTTTACTTCTTTTATATCCCTTTCTGTCTCGAATTTGGCCGAATGAACTGGTCTTTTCAGTCAATAGGAATCCTTAGATTCACGATATAGCTCTGAGGCTCATCGGGCTGACCCGTAGGTGTTGATACCGAATTTATTCCTATATATTTTTATAGAAATATATACTTTCAAAATAGAATATATATATATATAAAAGTGTGCACAAGGTTTTTATAAATTTTCTATAATTTTTAAAGGCTTTAAATTAATTTATTTCTTCCCCTTTTACTTATAAAATTTCCAATAATTATCCTTCCAATTATTGTTATGGTAATTTAGACTTCTAAATCATATATTTATACCAAAATATAGCCTAAATATTTTTTGTGCATATTTTATAATTGCATTTATATTTTAAAAGCCAATTTGCATATAATTGCAATATTAGCTCTATTAATGTACAATTATGTTTTATATGCATAAAATGATCTTCTATATTTTTAAAATGTTTTAAATCATTTTAGTGCATGGAATTATTTTTTAGAAGTCATATTATTTATTATAAATTATATAGGATTAAATTGGCTATTTAAAACTTAGCAAAATTGTATTTCAATTTTAACCTAATTTCAAACCAACACCCTGCCCAATTCTTAATTGAATTACCCAACACAGGCCCTAAATGCACCTATCCGACCCAAGGTCCCATCAGATCCTGGCCGTTTATCTAAAAGATCAACGACCCTCGTTTGTTCTTTCCTTTTTAATTCCAAACAACCCCCCTAACCCTAATCATTTCTCCACATCCACCGCCCTAAAATAATCTCTGCTCTGAAAATACTCTCAACTTAACCCTAATCTTCAACCGCCGTCCTCCCATCTCTGGCCATCTCCGGTGACCTCTTATCGTCTCTTAAGCCTCCAATGGCTTCTGTTATGCCATGCTTGCCTTCTCTAAGACCTTCAAGGGCCCAGGGCCATGCCGACTTGAATCTAGGGTTCATGTCCTACATGTTCTTTGCTATTCCAGAGTTTCTGGGCAGGATTCTTCATCTCTATATGGGTTCTTTCGAAACCCTAATTTCTTTTCTATACTTCCTAGATCTGTGACGATTTGAGTTTGTCTCTTGAATTTTTTAAACTGTCCTTGAGGTTCTTTACAAGAATCATATGATTTCAAGTGTTTTTAATCTTCTTCTAAAACTAAGGTTTTCGGAACTCCTTTTTAAAATCTTGTTTAACTGATTCTTTGTGTTTGAACTTCTATTTCTCACATATCTTGGCTGATTCTATGAGTTTACTACATCTTTAACTCATCTATGTTGAAGGCCCTAATTTTTAGGGTTCTCCATTTGGTTTTGTGTATCAGCATGACTGACCGGTTCTCGTTTTTGAGTTTTTGTGATTTCTCGTGACTATATTGCCTTGATATAATTCTAGTGAGTTTCTTAGCCTAACTTACACTGATTGTATATGCTTGTGTTCATCTTGACTGTTCAAGACTTGCCTCTTCCTCATCGAGTTTGTATTGTTGAACTTTCATGCTTGATAGAGTTGTATGTCGATTTTTGATTATCCATGTCTTACTTTATTTATATGCTAAACACTTACTCATAACTTTCTCTTTGATTGATTCTGAATTCCCTATTTCTTGGTTTGATTCGAACACATTCCTTTAAACCTTCGATTCCTACCTTTCTACTCAATTTGATTGATTTGCTTACCTTGTCTGCATTGTTACTTGATTCTTACTATCTCCTTAATTAGAGTTTTTCTGAACCTATCCCAAATTGTTAAATCTATGCCTACTATGTTCGAATTATTTCCCTTGTTTGTTATGCTCCAGTTACACATTGATTTCTTTCCTTATTCGTTACTTGTTCTGACCGTTTGAACTGATTCCCTTAATTAAAGGATTACTTGCACTAACTTTGCTCTAATTGGTTCTGAGTTCCATAATTACTATACAACTGTGATTCTTGCCTTATTTTACCTAGTTTCTAACTACTATATATATGCTCTCTCATTAACAATCAAGAGACAAACACATTGGTTCAAAACTCTCTCTCACACTCAAAATTTTCTGCCTTCTTTTATGTTGCTTACTACTGTTCTAAGTTAGTTGGCTGCAAGCCAAGGCTTACTATTGAGTTCTCTTTCACTCTGTGCTTGATGTTTTTCTTCACTGGTATGTGCTGATTTTGATTCCAGTTTAAAAAAGAAGATGCTTCTTCTACTAATTCAGTTTGTCATGTTTCTAATATGCTTCTATCTGTGGTTTTTTTGTTCAACCTGCAACTAACATGTCTATTTCACTGTCTTCTTTATTGCATGCTTCTGAATATTTCCAACCCCTATAGGATTAGATGGCTCATGAATCCCTTTCTATTATACCCCCCCAATGTGACTCTTCTTTACTTATGTTTCTCTGATTTCTCGTATGCACCTTCTTATGTAAAGTAGATGGCTATCCTAAGTCTGTCTGATTCTGTATTAACTCTGAAGTTCATTCTGTACCTTGATCCCTTGAACCCCTTTCAGGACTTCTCTGATTCTGTACCTATGTGCATCGTTGCCTACACTGTGCCCTATACTTGCCCCAGATCCTCATTACCACTGATTGAATGTTTGTACCTGTTTGGTTCTATCTCTTGGATTGCTAATAAACCTCTTCTGGTTCTCTGTTTGGTTTATTGACCGTTGATCACCTTACCCTTTCAAAATTGTCTTATTGAATAACTCCCTATGTTGTTATTACAAAACTATTTCAAACAAGTCTCTTTTTAACATTGTTTTCTTACTAAAACCCTTTCAAACTATGTCAAGTACTCTCACTTTACTCCTAAGTCCCAAGGTTCTGCCCCCTACAGTATGTGTATTGCCTTGGGATTGTGACGACCCCATCGGTCTTCTTAAGAATTAACGCCCTGATCCCTTATTAACTGCTTTTCCCAGGTTTATTTATGCTATTGTGATTTGCCGGGATGTTCAATTTTGAGTTTCGGAGAGTTTTTGGGACACTTAGAACCTAAATGAGAGCTTAAGTGTTGGGTGATTTTGGGTTTAGGAGCGTGTTCTGATTTTGTTTTGAAGGTCCGTAGCTAATTTAGGCTTGAAATGCCGAAGGTTGAATTTTTGAAGTTTCCGATTCGATAGTGAGATTTTGATTAGAGGGTCGGAATAGAATTTTGGAAGTTGGAGAAGCTTCGTTGTGTTTAATGTGACATGTATGAAAAAGTTTAGGTCATTCGGACGAAGTCTGATCGACTTTTTGATCGGACGTGTATTTTTAGAGTTTTTGGAATTCTTAAGCTTGAATTCGATAAAAAATAGGTGTTTTGATGTTTTTTTCGAGCGTCCCGAAGGTTGGGACAAGTTTGAATGATGTTTTAGGATTGGTTGGCAGGTTTGGCTGAGGTCCCGGGGGCCTCGGGTATGTTTCAGGTGCTCAAACGGGCACTTTTGGCCTTAAACACATTGCTGATTTTCCTGGTTTTACAGCAGCACATTTTTGTTCGTTGCGATCGCGTGAGTAAGTCCGCAATCGCGTAGTGTTAAGTTGAGGTAGGTAAAAAATTTTCTTCGCGATCGCACAAGATCTTTCGTGATCGCGGTGGTTTGGACACTTGGTATCCACGATCGCATATCTATAATCGCGATCGCATAGAGCACCCTAGGCCCGTGGGAGATGAAATACTTACTCTATGTGGTCGCGTGAAGCCAACCGCGATCGCGTAACTTTAAGGAGAGAAGGCCCGCGATCGCAGACCTTTCATTACGTTCGCGTTGAAGGATTTTTGGGCCCGTGGTAGAATTCACTTCCCGTTCGCGACAATATGTCTCCGATCGCATAGGACAATGCCTGGGCAGATTCATTAAAACCCTAATTAGAGGGTTTAAACATATTTTCACTTTTTTCGAATTTGAGAGCTCGGGAAGGGCAATTTTTGAAGAATTTTGCACCTGGGTAACTTGGGCAAGTGATCTTTACCCAACTTAGATCAGTTTCCATGATTTCTAACTTAAATCTAGTCTTTAAATTTTGCATTTTGGTGGAAAATTTGGGAAAAATTGGATAAACTTCATAGACCAAATTATGAGTTTTGATTGGATTTTTGACATTCGATTTGCTAGATTCTTATATGGTTAGACTTGTGAGTGAATGAGTGTTCGGAATATTTAATTTTTACCCGATTCCGAGACGTGGGCCCGAGGGGCATTTTTGTCATTTTAACTAAATTTGCATATTAGCTTAGAATCTAATTGTAGATTCAGTTACTTGAGGTGTTATTTATAATATGCAATTGAATTGAATAGATTTCGGCCATTTGGAGCCGGATACTCGTGGAAAAGGCATAGTTTTGGTTGATTTTCAGCCGGTTCAAGGTAAGTGGCTTGTCTAACCTTGTATGAGGGACCTTCCCCTTAGGATTGGTATATTTGGTAATTGAAATGCCTTGTACGTGAGGTGACGAGTGCGTACTTGTGAAAATTGTTAAAAATCTGGTTTCATTAAGTATTTACTAGTATGTTTCCTTTCCTGTTTTATTGCTTGTACTATTACGCCTGTTGTTAGCTTAGGAAACCATGTCTAAGTGATTTAATTGCTTATTTGTTCAACCCGCTTCACCTGAATTTTATGCAGCATGCTAGACTAGAATTACTTGTCGCCTTAATATGAAATTTTTGTTTCTGAATATTTTTTTCCTGTTGCTGCTGTGTATTTACATGGGGACTACGAATGTCGGATTCCGGTAGACCCCCCTTGTCTATTTATTTGGGACTACGGATATGTAATTCCGATAGATCCCCCTGCACAGTTATATAGAACTTCAGGACTGTACCTGGTAGATTCCTCCAGTACTGGGTATTTATATTTTGGGACTACTAATCGAGAATTATGGTAGATCCCCGTGCATTAATAGTTGGACTACGGGACGATACCCGGTAGATCCTTTAGATATATATGATGGACTACGGGATGGTATCCCGGGAGATCCACTGGATAGTTGTAATTGAGACTACAGGACGGTGTCCTGGAAGACGCCCCGGCTGTTATCTCTGTGCTGAGCTGTATTTCTTTCCCGTGACTTATTTTGTCTCTGCTCTAGCTGTTGTTGTTCTTTCAATCCTATGTTATTTCTTGTTGTTGCACTTATTTATACTATTTTATTCCACACTGTTAAACCATATATCTTATTAAATCTCTAGGGCCCTAACCTTCCTTGTCACTATGCGACCGAGGTTAGGTTTGGCATTTACTCAGTACCGCTGTGGTGTACTCATGTCCTTTCTGCGCATGTTTTTCATGTGAAGATCCAGGTACTTTCACTTAGACTTATCATCCTTGAGGCGACGCAATTCCGTAGAGACTTCGAGGTACATCTGCTGTGTCCGCAGACCGAGGAGTCCCTTTCTTTCTAGATTTTAAACATTTTCCCTTTTGTATTTATTTACCTTGTTATACATTCTGGAGTTAGTCATTATTAGATATCTAAAGGCTTGGGTTTCCGTGAGTTTCCGTGTTTGGGATAATGTATCAGATTTGAAAAAGTTGTGTTGTATATGCCGAACGACATTTAAAATATTGTTTCTTTCGATTATTTTTGGCTTATGATTATTTCTTCCACAAGTTTAGTTTAGTTTTCGCATTTGTTAGGCTTACCTAGTCGTAGAGACTAGGTGCTGTCACATAGTTCATGGAGGGCGAACTGTGGTCGTGACAGGGATCCTTCTGAGATCCCTCTAAACTCTAGCACACTGAGGCTGGCCCTTCCATACTGCATTTACTTTATTCTTGTTATGGAAAGTCTAGGTATGAGCACTGCCCAGGATCCCTGAGATCCTTAGGGAACTCTGACGCACCTAGACAATGATATTGTCTATGGAATTGGGCATATGAGGCTATTGAAGGTTTGGGGATATCACTTGGGCTTACTTCAGGCTCCCTATAGTATAACTTCTTCTTTTTTCTTTTATCTATTTATGTAATTTATTCATCTGGTTTCTAATAATTAAACAAATATTTGGGTAATTAGTGAAAAATGGTGGGTAGTTACATATTTGTGGGGTAATATGAGTAGAAACCATACCTATAGGATATTATACTTACTATGTCTGCTTTACCATGCTATAAACCATGCCTATAGGGTCATATTAGTATAGTTGTTATGTTTTTCTTACCATGCTAGAAATCATGCCCATAGGATATTATACTTGCTATGTCTGCTTTACCATGCTAGAAACCATGCCTATAAGATCATATTAATATACTTGTTATGTTTGCCTTACCATAATAGAAATCATGCCTATAGGATCATATTAATATACTTGTTATGTTAGCCTTACCATGCTAGAAATCATGCCTATAAGGTCTAAATGGTTTCAACAATAAAAATCATGTCTATAGGTTTAAAAATCAACTCCTTAAGTAGATACCATACTATAGAATGTGATCAGGTTCAGTTTCTGTGACAACAAGTATTTACATTTGTTTTCATTAGATATCATGCCTGTAAGTTTCTAACACCAGTTCTTAACAATTAGATACCATGCTTATAGGGGCTAAAATCAGAATTCTAGCTATAGAATTAAAATCAATTTAGTTATACGAGTTAGTCCAATTTGTGTTATTTCATTTGAAATTGGCTTAATCAATTGTCTTCTTCTTTAATCGATCTTTTAAACATTGATTTCATTCACCACAGCAAGAAAGCATTCCTATAGGACCTTAAATGTCCGTTTAAAACTGCTCACTGTTTTACTATATCAAACGTAGTTATCATGCTCTTAGGACATCACTGTACTACGTTCGGCAAGCCTATAGGGCATTTTTAATCCTGCAACTCTGAAACTGCATTTCTGCCACTTAAAATTGTTCAGATTTAACGGGTTTAATCAGTATGCAAGTTAAATAGGATCCTTCACATATTGGCCGAATTCAGTAATTTATAACCCTTGCTCACTTAGATATCATGTTCTAGGATTTGTTCTCTTTTTGAATGTTGTTTGAAGACGTGCATTTATGTAGTATGTTTGAGGAGGTAACTGTGAGCCTCTAACTTGTTTTATATGCAGTCCTAATTATTCTTTCCTATCGCCTAGAATTTTCTCCTTTTAAAACACCTTAGGGGGTGGTCTAGAACTTCCCAGATTTAGAGGTCCTAAAATACATTTAGGACCACAAGGAAGGGTCGGGTAGTGCACACATAGGCGTTATCAAGGTGACTAGAACGCTTTATGCTACGATCAAGGGGAGGGACTTAGGTAAAATGGGATATGATGACAACGCGCTAATGTCACATGTAGCCTCTCATTCAGGAGTGTTTACCGGGCATTGCATGAGGTGATCGTTTAAGATAACCAACCTAGGACCCCTCCTTCCCAAGTTCCCTTTGCTTAAACTTTACTCTCCATATGTATAGAACTTGTTTAAGTCTTTCCTTTGTTTCATTATTTGAATCACACAATGTCTAACATGCTTTATTTGCAATTATTTGTTTCAAATACTTATTTGTTATAGGACTAATTCATAAATATAAGTTCGACCGGGACCCACCGTTGTGGACCAAGAGGGGTGCCTAACACCTTCCCCTCTTATTTCGAGCCCTTACCCTAAATCTCTAGTAATGAGAACCAACTCAAGAGTTAATCATTCTAGGTTTTCTAAAGCACCATAATCTCGTTAGGTGGTGACTCCTCAAAATACCCAATTCCCAAAAGGAAATGAGTTATTACCCCCATTCATGTCGAAACTCGGACATTTTTTTCCCCGTAAAAAAGGGAGGAAAAAAAGAGGGCGCGATAGCATGGGGACTCTCCTGGGGATTCCTTTAGGCTCTTACCATAACGAAATTATTTTTTATGAATTAGTTCAAGCATGATAGTGGTCCCAATGAAAAAGGGAAAAATCCATACTAGGTTTGCCATGGTCGCCAAGACATTGATGGAGGGATTAACTGATTGACATATACCATAGTCCCCCTGATCATAGCCGACATCTACAGAGCTCTGGAACACTGTCAAAGAGGGGATAATAATTTTGAAAGTTGTAACTTGTTGCCGCAGTTGTGGTTATTGGAATATTTCTAGAAGGGTCATTATCACCAAGAATTTCCACGAAGGGCTTGGAAGGACCATATTGCCTTCCATCACCCCAAGCAGATGACTTACATTCCGCAGTTGTGGTTGAAGGAGCTGAAGGAGGACATCTGGCCAGAGCCTACTTGCTGTTGGGGCTACGCGAGCTGGGAGATCTATATGATGGAGTCCGAAAGATAGAATCTGGGGAAGGTCCTTCTATGTCCAAATAGGCTAGATTTATTTGTTTTTTCCTAAAAATGTAATAAGGCCAAGTGCCAGTAGTGACTTATTTTCTTTATCTTGGCGTTATTTTGAGATTCGTCTATTTTTATGTTATGAAATTAAGAATTTATTGGCATAAAAAGTTCTCCAAATTTATTTGTCGCTAGGCCTACCTTGGGCATAACAGGGTTCCTAAAATTAAGACGCGAATTTACCTTTCCGCAATATGTGTTTAAATAATGCAAACATTTTAGAATCCTCAATATGTGTTTAAATAATGCAAACATTTTAGAATCCTCACTGACTTGTTACCTTTTTTATTTTCCTTATTTTTGATTATTCCTATCCCGTTAGATTGGTTCACTCATAGTGGCCTCATCAGCGTATCGTACCAAATTCCAGAGGCCCTCCACCTCCTCCTTATCTAAGCAACACAAAAGGCAAAGGAAAAGCAAAAATGGATGACATAAGTGGTATTCAAAAAGAGAATATTGAGAACGCAGATACCTTAGATGGTCGTAGTACTCCGGCCCCAAATGATCTAGTTTTGAGAGTGGAACAAAAGATACTGGAAATGTAAGGAGAACTTGAGCAAGTTCACAACTTGAAAAATTTGCCACTCACCCTGAATGTCCTTGAAATCAACCAACAAAACACTAAGAACCCAGCACCTCCCCAAAGCATGCAAAACCAATACCCACAATTCCCGCACCGAATCAATAGGTAGCTCCACCCCAGAAACCCAACCAATTGCCAGCTTCATCGCAACACTACCATCAACCAATTCATTACCCGCCAACCACCACTTACCACACTTCCCAAAGCACACCACCAACCATTCCCGATCCCTAAAACTCCACCAATTACCATCACTATACTCAAGTTCCTGGAACCCATCAAAGCAACCCTATATATGTGGAAACTTTACCTTATTATACCCAACCAATCTCCTGTACACCGGAATCCTCCAAGAACAACCTACTCATTGAAAATATGGCTAAATAACTCAAGAAGTTAACAAGCTGAGTTTAGGGTGTTAAAGGCAACAGAGGAATAAAAGGTTTAAAAACAAAGACCTGCGCAAATAGCCAGATGTGGAATTGCCCGAGGGGTAAAAACCTCCCAAGTTTGAGATGTTCGATGACACAGGTGATCCCAGGGCTTATCTAAGGACCTATTGTGAAAAGCTTGTCGGGGTCGGGAAAGATGAAAAGATCCGGATGAAGCTTTTTATGAGGAGTCTTAGTGGGGATGCATTGTCCTATTATATCAACCAAGATCCCAAGAAATGGTACAGTTGGGTAAGTATGGCGTCAGATTTCATGAAGCGGTTCATGTTTAACATAGAGAACGCACCGGATGTTTTCTACATTTAGTCTTAAGAAGAACCTACTGAGAATTTCTGGGAGTATGCTACTCGTTAGAGGTCAGAAGCAGCAAAGGTTAGGCCATCTTTAAACGAGGAATAGATGAACAAGTTCTTCGTCAGAGCACAAGATCCGTAGTATTCTGAAAGGTTGATGGTTATCGAGAATCACAAATTCTCTAACATAATCAAACTTGGAGAAATAATCCAAGGAGGAATCAAGAGCGGGATGGTAACAAATTTCGTGGCACTGCAAGCAACGAATAAGGTAGTACAGTCAGGCGGCATATCAAAGAAAAAAGTTGTTGGAGCAGTAACTGTGGCTCAAGGCTCAAAATCTCCACTTATGTATCAAACACCTCCACCCACATATCAAACACCTCCACCCACATATCAAACACATCCACCTACGTACCAAGCATCACCGCCTACATATCAACCTTCAAACACCTCAACCCACATATCAAACACCTCTACCCACATATAAAACACCTCCACCCACATATCAAACACATCCACCTACGTACCAATCATCACCGCCTACATATAAACCTTCATCTCCTAGATATTCCCAACTAGACTCTGTCCATCACACCTATAACTCCCAACCATCCGACTTCCAATCACCACCAGCTCGCAAAATTTATATAAGACCAAGACCTAACTTCGATCGTAAATCACCTAGACAATACACCGCCATTGTTGAGCCCATCGACCAGTTGTACAAGAGGTTGAAAGCTGTAGGTTACATCACTCCTATTTCTGCAGTGGCATTAGAAAATCTATCCCAATGGGTCAATCCGAATAAAACTTGTGCATACCATTTGGGTATAAAAGGACACACCACTGCTGAGTGTCGAACATTGAAGGATAAGATTCGGGTGCTAATTGACAACAAGGTTATACAGGCGAAGGAAGCCATACCTAATGTCCGAAATAATCCCCTCCCTGATTATAGAGGTGATGGTGTACATGTGATAGAGATAAACAAAGAATGGCAGCCTGAGGGGTCAATTGGGCTTATTCGAGAAGGCGATGACTTTAAAGTTGCAGTCACACTTACTCCTATTGTTGTATAGACTCAGTTACTCATCGAGGTTGAAGTAGCTGCATAAGTTCTATTTGAGGTAGATATGGCTCCGCCTGCGGCCACCTCCGCTCCATTTTAAGTAGAAGTAGTCACGCCTTTCATAGTGAAAGTATCAACTACACCCCCATTCAACTCAAAAGCAATACCCTGGGATTATGTTGCTGAGGCATGGTGAAAGGGGAGGGCCAAGGTAGAGGAATCTGATGCCACACAAGGAATGACTAGAACTGGAATGTCTATACACCTGACCATTTAGGAGGTTCAAGTAAGGAGGCCACTACTAGGCAGCCTATCATTAAGACCGGACCACATGACCTGTGGAGGAAAGTACAGGCAAAGGAGTATTCTTTTGTTGACCATCTGAACAAAATCCCTACTCAGATATCTATCCAGTCACTGTTGCAGAATTCAGAGGTACATAAGAACGCTTTAATGAAGGTGCTGAGTGAGGCTTATGTACATAAAAATATCACTAGAAGAGAAATGGCCAACATGATTGGGCAAGTGCTATACAGTTATAAGATTATCTTCTATGAGGATGAGCTACCTCCTGAGGGTTTGAATCAAAATTGAGCATTACATATAAGAGTGCAATTTGAAGAAAAGTTCATTGCAAGGTTCCTGGTTGACGGAGGTTCAAGCCTAAATATTTGTCTGTTGGAAATGTTGAAAAGGTAAGACAAAGGTTTCCATGAAGTAGGAAGCATGCATGTGAAAGCTTTCGATAGGTAGTAGAGGGCCACGATTGGGGAAATCAACCTTTTCTTGCAGATAGGGCCAACTTGGTTCGACGTTGAATCTCACGTACTCGACATATCAACCTCATATAACCTTCTGTTAGGCTGGCCGTGGATCCATGCTACAAGTGTCGTACCTTCCATGCTACATCAAGTCGTGAAGTTCGAATGGAACCGTCAGGAGGTGATCGTTCACGGGATGGAAGTAACCCCATTTACACTAGTCAAACCATCCTGGCCATTGGACATAGAAGAAGGCTAGGAGGGGAAACCTATCTTCATATTAAACGGGCCAACGATGCCGAGAAGGATAAATGGTCGAGTAATAAAATAGAAAGCATATTGTCCTGGTCTGGATATGAACCCGACAAAGGGTTGGGAAATAATCTTCAAACGTGGCACGGGCTAAAAAAATCATGGTACCACCTTTGGGCTCGGATACCAGTACGCACAACAAGAGTACAAGAATTTGTCGCCTCCATGGTATGTACCGTATTACCCTCTTGAGTAGCCCGTGCCACATTTAGAACAAGCTTTTCATTAGGCTAATACGATATGGGGTCCTAGAGAAGAAGAAGCACTAGCTGGGTTGAAGAATTTGTTCTTGGAGGATGAAGACATGGATTGCAGTGCCAAAATTGAGGAGGAGGAAGAAGAGGGCCTCACTATTCAGACTGTGAAGAAGAGAGCTGTTCTCAGAAACTTGACCGCCACACCATCCCGATCCCGCCGAGTCCCTGGGTAGCCTGGAAGTTTTTACTTCTATAGCCATTCTAGGCATTTAAGATTTCTACTAATTTTGTTTTAAGATTTACTTGTTTCAAAATAAATGCTCGATTCATCGAGCCAAACTTTGTCTGAACACTTTTCTTAGTTTTAATCAAATGCATGTGTTCTTTATCAGTATTCATTACTATTTCTATACTTTTTCCTTCTACAGTGTTATTACCTTTCTGATGAACCAGTGACTGTGACATGTAATGAGGCAACACAACATGAGAATAGTGATTTAGATGATCAAGATGAGATATATGAGGAAATTGTTAGGGAGGTTGAAAATTTTGAGAATAAGCCTAAGTCCAATTTGGACGAAACCGAGGTAGTACATTTGGGAGACGCTGAGACCATCAAGGAGACTCGTATAAGTATTTACTTGTCACCGACAGAGAAGGAAGAGTACATTCAGTTCCTAAAAGAGTATGAGGACATTTTTACATGGTCATACGATGACATGATCGGTTTGAGCATGTCTATAGTGGCTCACAAGTTGACTATTAATCCCATGTGCCAACCAAGTAAATAGAAACTCAGAAAGTTCAAACCAGACATGAGCCTAAAAATCAAGGAAGAAATTACCAAGCAGATCAAAGCCAAAGTTCTTAGGGCGGTTGAGTACCCAACCTGGTTAACTAACATTGTGCCAGTTCCAAAGAAGGATGGGAAAGTCCGAGTATGTGTTGACTATCGAAATTTAAACAGAGCAAGTCCCAAGGACGACTTCTCGCTGCCAAATATACACATCCTGATTTACAATTGCAGCAAGCATGAACTCCAATCCTTTGTAGATTGCTTCGCGGGTGATCACTAGATTTGGATGGATGAGGAAGATGTAGAGAACATAACTTTCGTCACACCATGGGGTGTGTACTGTTACAAGATGATGCCATTTGGTCTGATGAATGCTGGGGCCATTTACATGAGAGCCATGACAACCATCTTCCATGATATGATACATAAACAAATAGAGGTATATGTGGACGATGGAGTTATCAAATCTAAGAGGGCCACAAATCACATAGCATACTTGAGGAAGTTCTTTGATAGACGGAGGAGGTACAACTTGAAACTGAACCCCGCAAAGTGTGCATTCAGGATTACCAGAGGAACGTTATTGGGATTCATCGTCAGTCGTCAAGGGATCTAGCTGGATCCATCTAAAGTCAAGGCTATTCAGGAGTTACCACCACCTAAGAGCAAAAAGGACGTGATGAGCTTCCTAGGATGTCTCAGTTACATCAGTCATTTCATAGCACAATCCACAGTCCTATGTGAACCCATCTTCAAGATGCTAAGAAAAGATGCCGAAACAAGCTGGACCGAGGATTGTCAGAAAAGCTTTGACAATATCAAGGAGTACCTATCCACACCACCTGTTCTGGTCCCGCTAGAACCAGGATGACCTTTGTTACTCTATTTGTCTGTATTAGATAGAGCCTTCAGATGTGTTTTAGGGCAACACAATGAGACAAGGAGAAATGAGCAAGCCATATACTAACTAAATAAGAAATTCACACCTTACGAAGCATGATACTCTCTGTCGGAACGCACTTGCTATGCTTTGACCTGGAAAACTTAGAAATTGAGGCACTACTTCTGCGCATACACTACATAGTTCATATCCAAGATGGACCCTCTGAAGTATATATTCAAGAAACCCATGCCGATCGGGAAGTTGGCTAAGTAGCAGATACTACTAAGCGAGTTCGATATTGTCTATGTACCTCAAAATGCGGTCAAGGGACAAGCATTGGCAGATCACCTTGCTGAAAATCCGGTGGGAGGAGCATACGAGCCTTTGAAAACATATTTTCCTGATGAAGAAGTGTCGTTCATAGGGGAAGACATTGCCGAAGAATATGACGGTTGGAGGATGTTCTTTGATGGAGCTGCAAATTTCAAAGGAGTAGGCATTGGAGTAGTTTTGATATAAGAAATGGGTCAGCATTATCTGGTATCTATTAAACTCATATTTCCCTGCACGAACAACACGATAGAGTATGAAGCCTGTATACTAGGACTCAACCTACCAGTCGACACGAACATTTAGGAGCTGCTAGTGATCGTTGATTCAAATTTGCTTGTGCACTAGGTATAAGGAGAATGGGCAACCAAAAATAGCAGGATATTGCCATATCTGCATCATGTGCGGGAATTGAAAAAGAGGTTTACGAAGATAGAATTCCGACATGTGCCCAAAATTCAAAATGAGTTTGCCGACGCATTGGCCACTTTGTCACCTATGATACAATATCCAAATAAGAATTATATTGATCATATTCTGGTAAAAATCCATAATCAGCCGGCATATTGTGTTTATGTTGAAGGAGAAACGGATGGAAAGCCTTGGTTCCACAACATCAAGGACTAATTGTCGAAGGGGGAATACCCAGAGCATGCAAATCACACTAAAAATGCACACTCTGAAGATTCTCAAATCACTTCTTCCACAGCGGAGGGAACTTGTAAAAAAGAACTCCTGATTTGGGTTTACTAAGGTGTGTCGACACAAAGGAAGCTTCTAAGCTACTTGAGGATGTGCATTCGGGGACCTGTCGCCCACACATGAACGGTTTCGTATTGGCTAAGAAGATACTCAGGACAGGGTACTTTTGGATGACCATGGAGATAGATTGCATCTAGTATGATCGCAAATGCTTTCAATGTCAAGTGTATGCCGATATGATAAAAGTACCACCAAATGAGCTTGATATAACAAGCTCACCTTGGCTATTCGCCGCCTGGGGGATGGATGTTATTAGTCCTATCGAGCCCATTGCTTCAAACGGACACAAGTTTATTCTATTAGCCATTGATTACTTTACAAAATAGGTAGAGGCTACATCTTACAAAGTTGGAACCAATAAAGTCGTCGCAAATTTTGTCAAGGATCGTAATGTTTGTCGATTCGGAGTCCCTGAGTCCATTATTACTGATAATGCCACCAATCTCAATAGTAATCTGATGAAAGCTATGTGTGATGCTTTCAAAATCAAGCACAATAATTCCACAGCCTACAGACCTCAGATGAATGGAGTCGTAGAAGCCGCCAACAAAAACATCAAGAAGATACTAAGAAAAAAGGTAGAAATCCGCAAACACTGGCATGAAAAGCTATCTTTTAATTTACTAGGATACCGCACTACGATTCTCACATCAATCGAGGCAACTCCCTACATATTGGTTTATGGTACCGAGGCTATCATTCCACCCGATGTGGAGATTCCTTCTTTAAGAATCATACGGGAAGCTGGACTCAGTGATGTAGAATGGATAAAAGTCGCTATAAATAATTGGCCCCCATAGATGGAAAGGGGATGAACGCAGTATGTCATGGCCAACATTACCAAAACAGAATGTCTAGAGCTTTCAACAAAAGGGTCAAACCAAGACAGTTCGCACCAGGGCAACTGGTATTGAAGAAAATCTTCCCATATCAAGATGAAGCCAAAAGGAAATTATCTCCCAACTGGCAAGGTTCGTACATGGTTCACAGGGTACTGACAGGAGGAGCACTTATACTCACAGAAATGGATGGAGATATCTGGCCAAAACTGAACAATTCAGACGTAATCAAGAGATACAATGCTTAGATATTTTGCATTTCCTCCTTTGATGTAATTGAACTACGCTTGATCTGATTCCCGTTTAAGAGGGGATACGTAGGCAACCTTATGGGTTCGAACATATCATAATAAAATTTCCATTCCCCCAAGCTTAGAAACTGAGGTAGAATTTTGAGGAGGACCCTCAAAATTCCAGAGCAAGTACAGCAAACAACAACACGTCTCAGACGGTCAGTGATCAGTTAAGAAACTAGGGCAGAACTTTGAGATGGATTCTCAAAATTCCGAAGAAGGTTCAGCAAGGCCTATTATCTGCAAATGACCAAGAGATCATTTACCAAACTGGGGCAGAATATTGAGGAGGGCCCTCAAATTCAAAGATAAGAGAGCGACGATGCCTTTAATATATGTTACAGTCATTAGTTCATCTGAATGTATCGATATTTCTAAAATAACTCTATTATTTATCAACTATTGCATATTTTTTTCAAAAATAAAACTATATTTCCATAGCAGTCAGGTTTTACCTAGGGGGACTCGAAAGTACTTTAAGAACGGTGCATAGCAATGCCGGCCGACAGAAGCACTAACCAACCTTCCCCCCACAGAACTTACAATTTTTCTTGGAACGCAGGCACATCTGACATAATTATAACATCTGCAAATATATGTACGCAACAAGATTACTATCAATCAGGCTATCAGACACCAAATATACATTTCCAGCTAAGAATATGCTACTCATACTTACTACTTTCTCTCTGCATGAGGCTAATCCTTGCCTCCCTATTAGCATGAGGCTAATCCCTGCCTCCCTATTTGTATGAGGCTAATCCTTTCCTCCCTATTTGCATGAGGCTAATCCCTGCCTCCTATTTTCATAAGGCTAATCCTTGCCTCCATATCTACATGAGGTTAATCATTTCCTCGATATCTGCATGAGGCTAATCATTGCCTTGATATCTGCATGAGGCTAATTCTTGACTCCCTATTTGCATGAGGCTAATCCTTGCCTCCATATCTGCATGAGGCTAATGCATGCCTCCATATTTGCACAAGGCTAATCCTTACCTCCTCACTTGCATGAGGCTAATCCTTTCCTTCCCACTTGCATGAGGCTAATCCTTGCCTCCATATCTGCATGAGGCTAATCCCTGCCTCCATATCTGTATGAAGCTAATCTTTGCCTCCCCATTCGCATAGTACTAAGCAATGTCCCTTTTCGCATAAATTTTGCTCTATTTCTAGGACTATCTATTTACTTTTCTATCCGGCTAAGCTCTGCCCTCCATTTCACAAGACTAAGCCTTGTCTTGTCAACATCATTGCTGCATATCATGGGCTGAAACATCGCCAATCTATCCAAAGGTGTCATAGTCTAAAGGCATCATCCTCATAGCCAGAAGACACTATGCCATGTCCCGAGGATCTCTCAAATTTGCATATCATTATTCAAAGGCGTCATGGTTTGGAGGCACCATTTACATGGACCGAGAACATTATTTAATGGCGAATCCCTCACTAAGCAATTCATGGCACAGGACTTCATGGTCCAAGGGTGTCATCTTTAACCATCCGAAGACAACCTTCATGGTCCAAAGGGAATCTGCATCATATCTAAATTTTCGCAAATACATGTTTGTAGCATATTTTTTCTACAGGTAACCAGTAAGAAACCGCTATCCTAGTAGGAGTGATCTCGCTTCAGTTCCTTCAACTATCCCGAGCCTTTACCACTTACTATAGCCATTTCCGCATCGCGACGTTCTTGTAATAATTTTATCGGCATATTCCTCAGTTGAATCCAGAACTACACATGACCTGATTCCTGTAAAATCAGGGATATGTAGGCAACTCAAAGACTGGAGTCCAGCCTCTATTTCTCAAAGCATCCTGCCGGTCAAAATTGACCATCATTTCTTTACCTGAAAACTCTTTCATCCTTCCCGCATAAAGAGAGGCAGCTTTGGTATCCAATTTTTCCTATATATTTTATAGATATATATACTTTCAAAATAAAATATATATACATATATAAGCATGCAAAAGGTTTTATAATTTTTCTATAATTTTTAAAGGCTTTAAATTGATTTATTTCTTCCCTATTTACTTATAAAATTTCCAATAATTATCCTTCGAATTATTGTTGTGGTAATTTAGCCATCTAAATCATGTATTTATACCAAAATATTGCCTAAATGTGCATTTTTTATAATTGCATATATATAGTTTTAAAGCCAATTTGCATATAATAGCAATATTAGCCCTATTAATGTACAATTACATTTATATGCATAGCATGATATTCTATACTTTTAAAATGTTAAGTATCCATTTTAAATCATTTTAGTACATGCAATTATTTTTTAGAAATCATTTATTATTTATTATAAATTATATAGGGTTAAATTGGATATTTAAAACTTAGCCAAATGGTATCTCAATTTTAGCGTAATTTCAACCCAACACCCAACCCAATTCTTAATTGAATTACCTGACCCAGGCCCTAAATGCACCTACTCGACCCAAGGCCGCATCAGATCCCGGTCATTGATCTAAAAGATCAATGGCCCTCATTTGTTTTTTTCTTTTTAATTCCAAACGACCCTCTAACCCTAACCACTTCTCCACATCCGGCTATCTCCGGTGACCTCTCATCGTCTCTTAAGCCTACAATGGCTTCTCTCATGCCATGCTTGCTTCTCTAAGGCCTTCAAGGGCCCAGGGCCATGCAGACTTGCATCTAGGGTTCATCTCCCACCTATTCTTGACTTTTCAGTGTGATTTTGTGTGCGGTAAAATCGGGTGAATCAATTTCCCACCATTAATGTATGTTCAGAATATCCTAACAGCATATCGAGGCTGTGAGATCGTGATTGGGTTCCCTATCTCGAGTATTATCCGCGGCCCTGCAGTGGCTCGAAGGTTAAGGGATCTGTTTGTGACCCAGCCGAGGTCACAAAGACAAGGAACTCCTGAGGCAAGCAACTAGAATCAATAGGTTCTTGTCTAGCCAACCTATCCCTGTATCCTTACATTTAATGCATTCTATACTATACCGAGTCCCCTCGCCTATATAAAGGGGAGTCATCCCACCTTGTAAGGGATTGATTCTGCTCATTTCTCCACAAGTGCAATAATATCTCTCTCCCTCTTTCTTCTTTGTTCATTCTCACTGGCCCGAGGCCACCTAAGCATTTTATCGTTTTCTTATTTGTTCTTCACTACTTTGCTCAATATTGGTAACATAGAGCTTTGCTTAGCCATATTTCAGCCTGTTATCCCATTCCTGATAGCCTTCGATAGCTCGAGCTCGGCTTGAATCTTGGCTCCGAGGTCCTCACAGGCCGACTTTGCATCCAGGCAGCAGACCCCTTTGGTTCGATTGCTGCCTCGTTTGACTCGCTTTTCATCGTTATATTCCACGTTCTTAGCACCAACTTCCTTAACAAACTAGCTCGGGAATAGATAACGTATTTTTAGAATCCCATTTATAAATTTAAGTGTCGTTACCATTTTCATGGTAAATAGTTTGGCACCCACCGTGAGGCTAAAAATAGTAGTGATTATTTTCTTGCTAGTTTCGTCACACGAACGCACATTATCTTTCACATTTTTTCTTGCCCAAGATTTTTTGATTTCAGGTTAATGTCTGGCTCGATAAACAAAATCGAGAACGACTACCCCGCAAATCATAAGAGAAAATAGTATGGTTATTCCAATGGCTGGCGCGACACTGCAGGACCCTGATAATGTATCTATATCGGTTCAAGCAGATGCGGGTTTGCACAGCGTGGCACGGGTCAATGAAACCTCGTGCACTAATGATGGCATACAATATGTTGACCAATAGGAAGACCAAAAAATCCCGGCCGGGGTAGAGCAGGAAGTTAGTCTTCATGTTATTATTGAAATGTTGGAGGCACGACCGTTGGCTATTGCTCGGCTGCAAAGTCGCCCGAAGACTCCCAACGTGGCAGCACCAGAAATATCTCTTTACGTCGAGCTAGTACTCGAGAGATCGAGCAATGATGGATCGACAACCTACCCCACCGCAGTAAGGATGTTGGTGAACCTCTTCAAAAGAATCGAATCAGGCTCGTGGAAGCACTTACAGCAACCATCTCCCGTAGACGACCGTCCGGGAACCTCCTCGGGTTTGGCATATTCAGGCAGACTCTCGACAAAGAAGTTGATGCCGAGCGGATGGAGGCATCGTCCATGCATCGTGAATGAAAGGAATGACTTGAGATGCAGTCTGCCTCGCAATAATAAGGCAATAGCTCGAGGATAGCACCCTCGAGGAACCCCCTATGGTGCCAGATTCAACAAGACACAATTGGTAGGGAAACCTCGCCTGGCAAAGTATGAATTCAGCATTGCTGTACCAAGCATCATGATCACCATAAGCGAAACTATGAACACCAAGCGGCTCGGACCTATTCGACCGAAACCCCTTCAAGAAAACCATGGCCCGGCATGGGAACCACGAAGTGCGCAGGGTCACTGGCCCAAAAGAGCAACAACTATGCTATTTAATAGAGGTCGCCACCAAGAATTATCAAGCGAACAGACTCGGATCCAGCTCTTAGGGAGGAAGGAGATTGGGAAAAATGAAGCTAACAAGCCACAATGTATTGCGCAACTATAAAGGGACGACGACAACACTCAAAGATTCGTAAAGTGTAAAGTGAAAGTGCTCATCACCGAAAAAAGATAGTTCTGGAGAATGCTCCCAAATGACGCTGAGGGAAGGGACGCCGAGATTCCATCTCGGCCTCGCATTAACGCATTGGTAAACCCCTCCCTCATTTGACTTATTTCAAATGAAGCATGTATTCACGAGTACAGGTGTCTTGGCCAACTATACCGACAGTGACGGGCCAAAGCCAATAGGGCAGTTTGGATAAACGAACCAAATCGCTCCTGCGCTTCGAATCTTTGATGGGTTCCGGATGCCAATCGCCACAACAATTAGGGAGGGTGCTCCCTCTATACAGCTCGCCCTAGCTCGGGTAGGTACGTCGAGCCCGTAAGGCATGGAAATTTTATACAGATGACAACGGATACTTCGCCCAGAGATGACTTCGACCCTGCTCCACCAAAGGGTGAAACCCCACGAAAAATGTGGGACTAAAGTATTTGACAAGGAACTACACGCGACGAGAGGAAATCTCTCACCATGTGACCCATCACTAGAATCGATGCCTTCACCCTCGAAGGGATCAAAGGGTAAGTAGAACGACATCTTTGATCAATTCTGGTCGAACATTGTAGAAGGCTACATAAGGTCTCAGACCTCGAAATGTCGCCTACGTATCCCGCATAAAGGAAGAACTACTCCTCTCCTTTGTCGTTTCCTTTCTTTTCTTTTCACTAACATGTATGCAGGTAGGCAGCCTAGGCATTCAGTAGTTCTGAACTACACTCGGGGATTTGAGGTTTCTAAGGGACCCTCCGAGCTTTCTTTCCTCAACCAGGTTTCCAACCTAAAGAAGGTCCCGCCAACAAGATTATGAGCGGGGCAGCATACCCCCAAGAAAGGGATCTGACGAGATTGCAATCCTCTCTTCTACAGTTAGACGATGTGAGATGATCTCCTTTTAAGGGAACCATCTCTCGGAAAGGCCAAATGGCAGGCTATGTTCCAAAATGAAATCATATAAACAGGTCTGATAATCGGAGAAGCCGCACCCATGGAGGCCGAACTCATAACAACGGGACAACATGTATTTACAGCATATATTTATGCCAAGCACTAACATCTTTTAGGCATTTCATGCTTCGAAGAAATCTATTTCAGCACATTCACGAAAAAGGCCTCTCTGCCACATACGTCCCGAGATACTCGGATACTTAAACGATTCAGCAGTTGCACGACCCTACGGTTGGGACTCCGGTCTCACCAAGCCCCTATAAGGCAACTTCAAGCTCATGAGAAGTGGTTTTTAGGCTTAAACAAACTCGATGGCTCGGAGACTGTCGTTAATCGCCATACGATTGGAAAACCCAAAACTATAAGACCCCTAGCAGGCAGCCTCAGCTTGACCAGATCTACTCTACAAGCTGTAAGACCTCAATAGATATGACAAATTGTAATAACTCAACAGGCATGAAAATCCCACAGTTTAGGCTATGCGTCACATTTGTAAGAATCGCTAAAGGGCATACCTTCGGTGTAGATGCCTAAACTATGGTCCAACAGGCACGAAACGCATATGACTACGGTCAAAATGGCTGATACAATCAAAATAACATGACTCGGGGCGCCCGACTGTCGCTAAAAATACTCCGAATATACTTCGTAAAGAACTGGTTAAAATAGGCTTCCTTTAACAGTCAAAGAACAAGCTCCATCAATGTCGGCTCCTTATCGCAATAGCATCGATCTACTTGATTAATGAGCTATGAACATTATGAGGTGCTGAAAACATCATCGACAACAACTTGAAATTGAAGTTCTTTTAGAACCAACGACAGGTTAGGCAAAAATATTCTAAAAGACCTTAACGAGCGAAAACAAAGCCTACAAAAAAGTCCACGGGCAAAAATAGCGTAAAAGCCATTGTCGCTAGCTAAGCAAGCCTACGAGCCTCATATTGAAAGGTCTCTACGACCATACAGTGTAAGAGCCATTGTCACCAGCTTGAAAATTAACAACTTGAGGATTAAAGTGAGCTCGAATTGTTACCCGATTCAGAGACCAAATCCAAATTAGTTAACTAAGCAAGCCTATGGGCCGTATACTAAAAGGTCTGAATGACCAAGCGGCATAAATGCCACTACCGTCGGCCGAAAACCTATGGAAATTTAAGGGTCTATTACGGCTCGAGTCGCAACACGACTCGGAGACTGGACCCGAAAAATTGCAATATGCCTGAGGGCACGACATAAATGCCACTATCACCGGCCGAAAGCTCAATGAAATTTGATGGTCGATTACAGCTCGAATCATAACACAACTTAGAGACAGAACCCACAAATTGTAATATACCTAAGGGCACGTCATAAATTCCACTATCACCGACTGGAAGCTCAATGAAATTTGAGGGTCGATTACAGCTCAAATCGTAACGCAACTCTGAGACTGGAGCCGAAGCTGATTGAGACAACCAAAATGCCCAAGAGATAGAATTAAAACCATTATCACCAGCCAAAAAAGTGCAAAACTCGAGGTTATATTAAGCTCGAGTCAGATCCCGACTCGGAGACTGAACCCGAAGACAGTCAAAGCATGCAAGCATAAGGGTTAATCTGAGATCAAATTGATCCGATGAAAACTTTAACAAGCGAAAATACAGAAGATACAAGTTGTGGGGTTTCCCCCTCTTATTGCTGAATATTGATGACAAAGCACAATCTCGGCCTGCGTTGTATAATGAAATCTATATATATACACAACAAAAAAGGCAAGGGATATTCGTTCCCCCCTTTTTTCCTGGTAGCTACGACCCGGTGGTCTCCTCCTCATTGTCAGATATCAGAAACTTGGCATCGAACTCCTCTCCTTTGGCTTGTCCGATCTCCTCCGAAAGATCAAAGCCTCTAGCGTTAATCTCCTCGAGGGTCTCCCTACGGGATCTGCACCTCTCATACTCCCTGTGAGCACGTGATTTTTTCCCTAAGCAAATTATTCCTAAAAACCCAAACAAAATAATTTTTCTTTATTTTTACAATTTTTGTGTCATTTTCTGATATTTGTTGCATTTTAGTGTTAATTAGTTGCATAATAATTCATATTAAAAAAACACAAAAATAAGAATTTGCATTAGGAATTTAATTTAATATTTTTAGCATTTAAGTAGGTGTTAATTCATTTTAGAAATTTAAAGAAAATCAAAAAATAGTTCACTTTAGCATTTTATTGTTTTAATTGGAAATTGCTATAAAATAGTTATTAAGTAGAGTTTAGGCTTTAATTAGTTTAATTGTAGTTTAATCTTACAATTTTATAAAATCAGCAAAATAATATATAAATCTGAAAAATACAAAAATACAAAATGAAAATAAAATACAAAAAGTAAAGTGAGTAAAATACAAGAAAAAAAAAAGGAAAAAAGAGACTGCTAAGGAAATTGGGCCAATTACCCAAGCCCAAACAAAATATGCCCCAATCCAGCCCATTTTTCCCGTCCCAGTTCGGTCCAATGACCCCACGACCCAAATGACATCGCCTTAGCATCTTAAGATCTCAGCCCTTCATCACCTTTCATCCGACGGTCGGAGTTTGGTTAATAGGATTAGATATAACTGTCTCAAAATACACAAACCCTAAAAAACATTGTATCTCTTCCTCGTACCCCTCCCCTCCCTCTGTTACACCGCCACAGTCCCGCTAGGGTTCCGCCATTCTCCGCCGTCCTCCGCCACATCGCCGCCGACCGGAAATCGTTGCCGGCGGCGGCGCAACCCCAAATGATCCAAAATTTTCACCCCTTACACCCCTTCTCCTCCTCTTCCCAACCCCCATAACCATCTTCTTCGAATCATAACCCAGCGCTTCAAATATTAGATCAAAGTTTCCTGCCGGAACCCTAGTTCATCCAATAACCCTCAAATTCACACCATACCTTCCCCTGACCTCCCTCATACCTAATATCTCATTAATTCCCGTCAAATGCCACTATAGCTCATCAAATCTAGGGTTTGTGGTCAAAGCTTTGAACTCCAGCCAACGTTCAGTGATTTTTAAATTACATTAGGTGTTTGTTCTTAGTGAGAACACGCACATAATTTCATTCGAAGATCACTTTCAAGCCCGGTCGAATCAGTTGCCAAAAGTGAGTTTTCTCGAATTTCTTTTTCTTTCTTTTACCTGTAAATTTTCCTTTAGCTTTATGATTTTGCTCTATTTTGTTCATATTAGTATATCTTCTATTTTAGATTTGATTTTAGGGTTTGATTGCATTTTTGTTATCTGATTGCAACTATAGAATTCCTGTTTAGTATTTAGTTTAATTAGTTTAATTAGATTAGTATTTTGTTCGTCATTTAATTGCCGGTTTAATTTTTTCAAATCTGTTTGTAGATTGTTCTTACTGTTTTGGCATTAATCACTGTGTTAGTATTAATTCTGCTCTGTTTCTGTTCTGTTTGGCCTGAGTAAATAAATATTTTAATAGGTTAATTAGTTGACTCATTATGCAATTTGTTTGGTTAATTATCCAATTAAGTCTAGTTTTAGGTTATTAGTTACAATTGATAGATCTTAACCATAGTTATTAGCTAGGGTGAAAGGGTTGTGATTGGGTAGGTAATTTCAAGGAACTTCAGGGGTAATTTGGGCATAGGAAAATGGCAGATTCAGTAGAAATGGTAAATTTTGAAATAAAGTAGGGGTAGTACAGGACTTGCAGGGGTATAGAACATTCTAGAATAAGACTTTAGTGTAGAATTCAATAAACTTAGGGTAGTAACTTGAGGAACAAGTAAAAAATAAAGGGTTGAATATAAGAAATCTAAAAATTAGGAATGGGAAAAAGTGTGAGTATCTTCTAGAACATTTTGCCCCTATTTGTGCCTATAAAAAGGCATCCCATTGCCTTAATTCACAAGTTTAGAGCCTCAAAAATTCCCGCCCCCAAAAAAAAAACTTTCCTCTCCATTTCAGATTTCAAATTTGAAATTTAAACTTTTCAAAATCCAAAAACATTAGAAAAGTTAGTAGAAAAAAAAAACCAAATTTTTTTTTACTGTTTCATTGAGCAACTACAGATTGAATCTGACCCCTAATTAGCCTCTTCACATTTATAGTTTAGTTGAATGTGGGTTTGCTGAAGTAATTTGTTGCTTTTCAAGTGGATTAGGTATTAGTTTGGTTGATTTTCCAGTCTGATTTGGTGATTATCGCATATGCTAGGTTTAATTTGGTTATCTTTGGGTTCCTGAACTATTTTGGTCATCTGGATGTGTGCTTAAGTCCGAGAAATCATCTTTGGGCATTGTGGAACTATTTTTGGGTCAAAACTTACTCCAATTGCTGCTGGTTTTAATCCTATTAAATTCCTGCTGTTACTGCGAATTGTTTTTCCTGTTGACTTATCCTTCTTTGTTGTATTTTCGAATCCAGGTGCACATTTAAACTTTCCTTGATGTAACCTTCAGCAGAGATGAAATGAAGCCATATTTTCAATTTTGCTTGTGTCATGACATGCCTGGACTGTTAAATTTGTTCGAATTAGATCCTTATGTAATGATAGTTAATTGTAAGTTAGATTTGTAGTTCAATTCTGAATTGAATGTAGTTAACTGGACTGCTTTGGGACTGCTTGAATCTGTGGCTATCTAGTTGTAGTTTAAATATAGTTAATGCCTGTTTTATTCAATATTTCTTCTGCGAAAATAAGAAATTAAAAACAATTTAGATTGGTAGCTATTTAATGTCGGTGAGTATAAGTTTGCACTACAGTAATCATTATCAACAAGTTTGCTATTAATGTCACCTCTTTCATCTTGTTGAATTCACTATTTCACGTAGGTATTAATAGTTTTAGAATAGGGGTTAATATCAATGATTTGCTTGAGTTGAATAAACATCATCAGTTAATTAATTTGAAGCAACTAGCTGCGCGTGAATTTAGGTTCTTAATATCTTGTCAATTTGATTAAATGTATTTTGTTGCCAATTGTTGAGCACAACCAAAATAGTTTGGAGTAATTCTGATGGGCCAATGTTGAAGCAAATTTGGGCCTGTTTAGCTTCAAGGATTTGATCCTTCTATCCCTCTTGTGCGTCTTGGCTTGCCCCACCCAATTTGGGCTGGCCTTAGGCCCGATACCCGTGTCCTGGATATTTTGTATGGCGTGCATATACTGTGTGGTTTGGGCTCTTTGGCAGAAGATCATGACTAACCTGCCCTTTGGACGCCTGGTGTATGGTCTCTCCATATGGGCTGCATTCAAGCCCAAAATGGCTATAATATGAAGTCATATGAGCTCATGGTCACAAATGTAATAACTATTATATAATGTTAATTAATTAGAATTTTTTTTATTATTAGAGACAAATCGAATAGAAAATCATAGCTTACTTTAGATTGGACCTTTAAATAAAGAAACGAGATGAGCTCGCTAAACAAAACCAAACAAATTGCGGGGCCCTCGATAAATGTTATACTAAAAATACTTAGACTTTGGGATAGGTCGTTTAGCGAATTTCACGGTTTTCCCCAAAGATAATAACGCGTTAGTCACTTTAGGCACGTTTTAATAATTTTACCTTCTTAAATACGGGTTCACATTTATGTGGCCCAAATCCAAATATCAACAAAGTCGAAATGTGTCGAAAACCACGAGTGCACTGGTGCGACGTGATTCGAGATACATTTTCACGATGTTGCAATTCTTATAAAAATAAATATATAAAAAGCGGATTACTAATAAAAGGCACATAGATTAGAACATGTTTTGAAATCAGATAAAATCAAATACAACAGTTGAGCGACCGTGCTAAAACCACGAAATCCGGGAATACCTAACATCTTCTCCCCGGTTAACAGAATTCCTTACTCGGATTTCTGGTTCGCGGACTGTTAACAGAGTCATAATTTCCTCGGTTCGGGATTCAACCGGTGGCTTGGGACACCATTAATCTCCCAAGTGGAGACTCTGAATATTAATAATAAATCCCAATTTGATTGTCCTTTGAGTGGAAAAACTCCTTTATTACGCCCTTCACGGGGTGTATTAAGCGTAAGAAAGGAGGTGTGACAGCTCAGGCGACTCTACAGGGGAACAAACCCAGAACTTCGGTTCAGGGTTTAAGAATTCGAGCTTAGAATAATTGTTGTATTTTGTTATATCTGATTTTCTTACATATTCCATGCCTTCTGTGCTAAATGATTTACCGCTTTGATATTATTTGAACTGTACATATAAACTGTGTCGAAACCCTTCTCTTCTCACCTCTGGGGATGTGCTTACTGGTTGAGACTCCCTATTCTGTTAGTGTCAATACCCTGAAATAAGAAGGTGGCCGGACAAGTTACTAAGCCGGACGATCCCGCGGGTCCCCGGTACGTAGCCCCTTCCTCGACTCGAATTGTCCGCTCGGGTACACAGTCTAGAACAAATACCCAGGTTTTGAACCTAGAATAACTTGACTTCATAGTAGGAGCGCTTATTTGCATCACGTGCATATGGCTTAGGGGACTCAACACAGGGGTTGGGTCCGTCTAGGAAAGGTAACCGGAAATGAAAAGACCACCATGATGCATTTTACGTGTTGCATTTATTTTTCTCGGGCCCGCATGCTGACCGGCTTTTGAACATCGAAAATTTTGTAAAATTGAGAAAAAGAGAGAAATAGTAGTGTAAATAATTAATTGTTTAGTTTTAGAAAAAAACTGGTGCCCAAATACTGTCGAAACTCTGCCGAAATTTCAAAAAAAAATAATAATAAAAAAAATAGAAATGTTTTGTTTTTAATAGTTTGTTTTACTAAAAGCAAAGGAAAAATAGAAAAAAGATTCTTTATTTTTGAAATTATTCGTAGAAAAAGAAAAAGAAAAAGAGTCTTTATTTTAGTTTGGGAAAAAATAGGTTGTTTTATTGTTTGTTGAAAATGGAAAAAAAGAAAAGAAAAAAGAGAGTCGTTATTTTGTCTTGTTTTCAAAAATAGAAAAGGAAAATAGTTTGTCTTGCCATGAAAAATGAAAATGAAAAAAGAGTCTTTTTTTTTTAAATAGTTTTTTTTTTAGTTTATTTTATTTGTTTATGAAATGCAAAAAATGAAAATGAAAACGAGTCTTGCTTTTGAAAATAGTTTTGTTATTTGCTTTTGAAATGCCAAAAATGAAAATGAAGAAAAAAGAATCTTGTTTTAAAATAGTTCGTTAATTTGTCCGAACTACGCTGGTTTGATTCTCACCAAGTGTGAGATACGTAGGCAACCCTTGACGGGTCCAACCACACTTTTTGCAAAAATAGCCAAAAATATCAAAATTTTAATTTTTATCCAATAAGTTTGGTGATGCCGTTCTTATTTAAAATAAGCCGAATGTCCCTCAAAAGGACGCCGGAAGGCTATTTTGCAAGAACAACCACCCTGAGTCAATTTTTTTTTTAATAATTGGTGGACACGGCCTTAAAATCTTCTCTTTGAAATGCTGAAAGGTCGTATCAGAAATATCGGACTTTATTTTGGAAATTATAATTGAAAAAAAAGTATATATAGTGTCTTTTTCTTTTAGGTCATAAATAAGTGATTAAATCACCTTAATAAATGTGCAGGATGAGCACGACTCAAAATGAACCTTTCTCAATCATGAACAAGATCCCTTTGGAGTTACGTCTGCGGTGGAATGATTTAGGAAGCGAAGGGTGAGATGAAGTTAAGAAATATTTGAAAGGGCTTACCGGTTTGCTAGAAATTATTCCTCGGGGAGATATTTTCAAAGCATTAGTGACATGTTGGGACCCGACACACAATGTGTTCCATTTCTCAGACTTTGAGCTTACTCCAACATTAGAAGAAATGGATGGGTATATCGGGAAAGATGAGGTTCCTTTAAAGGACAAATATTTAGTGGCCCCGAGAATTGTAGCTGTGCACAGATTTTTAGACTCTCTTAAGATACGTAGGACGGTTCACAACGCAGATCTAGCAAATGGCTTTTGCACCCCACACTTCATATACCATAGATATGGTCATATCGGGGGGTTCAATTATCCAGAAAGCAAGATATGTAGTAATGAAAACCGCCAAAAATGGGAAGAGCATAGGAGTGTCACTTTCATGGTTGTTTTTCTGGGGCTGGTGATATTTCCAAGGAAAGATGGAAACATTGACATAAAAATAGCTGGGGTCGTCAGTACTTTAATGACCCAAGACAAAAGCACTCTTGCACCTATGATACTAGCCGATATTTTCTGCGCTCTTACAGCCTGTAAAGCCAGGAAAGACTTCTTTGAGGGATGCAATCTACTGCTGCTAAAGTGGATGATCGAGCACCTATGCCATCGCCCTCAGTTTTTAAGCTATGGATCTCCAGAAAAAACATGCATAGAAGAGTTATACACAAGGATTAAAGGGGTCAATTTGCCAGAAGGATTTATGGGTTGGACAACATACTTTCGATCCCTTACTGCTCGTCAAATAGAATGGACGCTTGGATGGCTACCTGTTAATGAAATTATATACATGCCAGTAGCAAGGCCGCATATCCTCTTGATGGGTCTCAAAAGCATTAAACCCTATGCCCCATATCGGGTTTTGAGGCAGCTTGGAAGATGTGAGATAGTGCCGAAGGACGGTGATCTTAGTACTCAGGTAGTTGAGATTAGTCCTGAAGGACAATTCCCTGAAGCAAAAGTCCGCCAAATTTGGAATGAATGTCAATACTTGAAGTCAGACACTTGCGTAAAGGATTTGGCCAAAGGCGAAGTATCGCCCGAGTACTCTGCTTGGTATAGGAGAGAATGTGAGCATGAAAGGCCAGCTAAAAGACCTCATATCTAGGAGTTTGCTGAATCATCGAGAGAACAGTGGGCTTGGCTAACCAAAGAGAATGAGTATAGGGCAAAAATAAGCGAGCTGGAAAAACAAGTCCAAAATCTTAAATTTGAAATTAGTATGCAAGTTGCGGCTGATGAGGGAGAGAAAAAGAAATTGGCCAGAGAAAATGAAGCCTTGCAAGCACAAATCCAGAAAAAGAAGATATCGG
>MU762252.1:44284-84951 GCA_026770625.1 Nicotiana glauca | reverse complement strand
CAAACTCCCATCATCATCTCGCTGTCCACGTGTGCCTCGATCATTGCTGAACCTTGATGAAGAGCCTGATTCTCTGGGATTATGATCGTACCTTTCTTGTTTTGACCTTGAATATTTACCCGCAGGTCCCATATAAAGATCGTACCTATTTTTACCAGATCTCCTTTCATTGTCTACACGCCTTGAACTTGTTTTCTCATCTATTTTTGGTCGCAAGATAATATCTTCCTCGATCCTTATCTTCGTGCTATACGTGTTGTAGACGTCGTTCCACGTTGTTGCTAGAAATTCTCGAAGGCTTTCTTTGAGTCTCCTCGTGGCTTCTGAACATTTCTCATTCAGATTACTAGCAAAAGCTATGGCTGCCCAGTTGTTAGGTACTCGTGGTAGCAACATTCTTTCTCGTTAAAATCTATCTACAAATTCCCTCAATAACTCGAAATTCCCTTGCTTGATTTTGAAGATGTCCTCCAACCTCTTTTCAACTTTTTGTGCTCCCGAATGTGCTTTAATAAACAAATCTACAAGCTCAGCAAAGGAATTTATAGAATTTTCAAGTAAAAGAGAATACCAGGTTAAAGCTCCTTTGGTGAGTGTTTCACCAAATTTTTGACCAGGACTGATTCGATTTCTTGCTTAGTCAAGTCATTCCCTTTGACACCTGTGGTGAATGCAGTGACGTGATCTCGTGGGTCTGATGTTCCATCGTACTTTGTTATATCAGGCATTTTAAATTTCTTCGGAATTGAGAGGGGGCATCACTTGGCTTCCATGGTTGTTGAGAATATTTGTCTATGTCTACTCCTTTGATCACGGGCGCACCCCAGGTATTTGTTCTATGCGTTCATTTTGCTCCTTCAGCTGTTTCTGCAAGGTTAGTACGAGATTTTGTAAATTAGAATTAGCTGGATTACCTGGGTCTCCTTCTTGCATTTCACTAGGAGTTCCTCCACTTCCTGAATTAACCAGTCCAGAGCGGGGGTTCTCTAGAGTGTTATTGTTATTGTTTGGAGTTAGTATTGGCGGGGCTACAGGTAACTGGTTAACAAAGGCTTGAAGAGCTTTGCTAACTTGAGAAGCAATTATTTTTTGCAGCGCCTCATTCATATCTTCACGTTGTTGAGTTGATCTTGTTCATTTGCCTGAGACCCATGGGAGTGCCTTCACGAGATCGTTGTGGGGAGCCTCGTGGAGAACCTTGTGGTGAATCTTGTGGAGAACTTCCTTGAAGTTGTTGGTTTGTCTGAATTTCTGGAAGTCCTGGGGTGTTGTCGTTATTGTTCGACATGATTGATATGAACCAAGAAAATCAAGTAGAAATAACGTTGATTATCAGATTCCCGGTAACAGAACCAATTTGTTCAACCAAAAAATGAATTTTTAGTCAAATCTGGAAAATAGAAGAATCGGGTTACTGATAATCGAAAAATAAGTAGAGAAAAGAATTTTCAAGTACTCAGATATGAAAGCTTATAAATCAAAGTATATTTCAATGATATCTCCCTCCATCGATTATATATCTCTCCTTTTATAGGTCTCTTGGAGAATCTCTGTAAATGTACGTTACATCTGAGCCATAATGAGGCTATTATGAATATTTAATGACATTAAATGCTGCGTTACATAATCATTACATTGAATACTAATATTCCTTAACGGCTCCGGTATTTATTTCTCTTGCAAAGTTGTATCTATATCCTCTTATTCGACCAGGTTCTTTTTCCTTTCCGTATCTCGTGCGTATTCATGTTTAAATAGAGGCGGTGCTTCCGAACCTCTTATCTCGTACCTCCTTTGTGATCCCGCATCTCTTTTATCCCGCACCTAATCTGTGATTCCTTGACCAATTGAGACCTTTTGATAATTCCACATGTCACGCTTTATCACCATTCATTTATGTACATATATTTTCCCAATACAATGATACCGATTGGACTACCACGATAAGAGGCAAGAATAACACGAGAGACCCGTTGCATCAAATACTCAATGGTTGGAACAACGGCTCGGAGTTTGGTGTCATCGGGAATGTCATTGTAATTTTTGTCATTCAACGGAACGTTCAAATCAACTCTCAAAAATACTCTCTTCCCCTTCAGATCTTCTTCTTTTAGAGAACCCACGCACTTCTTATTCATCACCCGATGAAGTTGTAGTCATCTTCTTTCAATTAACTGAAAAACAAGTGGATTATATTAGACGATCATACAGAAGAGAGCAGACTGCTAAGTAATTCATGAAAAGGAAAAACTCGCATTCCACCAAGTATGTCGACTATGGGAGGATTCCTTCCATTGTTGTTTTGACAATTGGAATTGCGAGTGCAACATGTTGATAAGGGAAGCAACTGGAAAGATAGAAAGTCTACAATTTTAATTTAAATGTGAGAAAAGTGCAGAAGAAATATATATTTCTTTATTAGCGTAGACGCGGTTGGCTTGGACAACAAGTTTTAGGGTTGAGGAATTGACACCGTATAACAATCCTTCATTATAATTGGTATTTTATTGGCCATAAATTTAGGTTGGCACTAGTAGCCCAAAAATATTGGCATAAAATAGCCAAATCCCAAAAGACACGATTATATAACCCCTCAATAATAGGGGGTTTTAAAGATTATATACCCCCAATCATGCTTGCATGATGTATTCCTTCAGAAGCCTAACTACCCGGTCGAGCAAAATAAAATCAAATGCAGAAAATATATTTCCTTCAAAAATCAAAAAGGGTGCGAAGATTTTTCAACCATCAAGGAAATTGAATATCAAATTTCTGTATTCTGATGCAATAATTAGTTCTTTCTTTGGCAATAATTTTTTTTATTTTTGAAGTAAGATATCGACTGAAGAAGGGTTTCAATCTCTGTATATAGAATACAGATTCAATGGCTACTTTGTCGATTTTGATACAGCACGGGGGACACTGGGATAGCAACAATCGATTTATGGATTAGTCAGTTGGAGGCGTGGTGATTAGTACCGAAACTAAATTTATTAATTTTGTTTCTACAATTTCAAAACAATTGATAGGGATAGAGTTATATAAAATACTGGTGTTGCTAGTTCAAGGATATACACATCATGATATACTACATGTTATCTCAAATAAATGTAAACATGTATGCGTACAACTAGGTATTAATATACATGGGAATGGAGATATACACAAAACTAGAGTAGTTAGTTCACGGATATACATGTTATCTCTATTAAATGTATACATGTATTTATAAAACTAAGTATTGATATACATGGGATAGATATATACAGAATAGTGGTGTTGTTAGTCGAACGATATATAGAACAGGATATACATGTTAGCTAAAACAAATGTATACATGTATTTGACAATTAATTATTGATATACATAGGGATGGAGATATACACAATACTGGTGTAGTTATTTTACGGATATATAAATATCAGTATATACAAGTTAGGACACTTAAATGTTTAAATGTAATTGTACAATTAAGTATTGATATACATGTGGATAGAGATATACACAATGCTAGTGTGTTAGTTTACAGATATACAGAACAAGATATATACATGTAATAGTACAATTATGTATTGATATACATGTGGGTAGAGATACACAATAATGGTGGTATTTGGTTATGAATATTCATAACCTAGTTCACGATATACATGTTATTTATAGCATGACACAAAATAATTCAATATTAAATTATACTAAGTATTAAAGAAAGATAGTAAATGAGTACTAGCTAGGGGAAGGAACTGCAACATTCATTTATGTTAGTTATCAAAATAGCCGAAATAAAAAGAAGATTAGCAATTCATCAGTTATGATTATGTATACTCAATCTATGCATTTTTAAAAAAATAGTTAAGAAAAATATTAAGAAGACACAAATGAGAGTATTAAGCGGATAGAAATGGAGAGATTGGGGGATTTGAAAATTTTGAAATTTGAAGAAGATATAGAAGAAAAGTGTAAAAGAATTGAAGGAGAAAGGGGATGAGAGAGGAGAAAGTGCTGAAGTTATTTCTGATTTTGGATAACGATAAAGTTGGTTATGCTATACCAATTAAAACAACTAAAAATATAAAGTAAGGCTATAGGGTGCCAATATCTAAAATTAGAGCTTTTTTATGCCAATTTTTAATAGATTGTTATACCATGCCATTTTCCTTTAGGGTTTCCCCTAATAACGGCATCGTTCCAGAACAAAGGCCCCCGCATACATATCTATTTGGGATCTTTACACAAATAGCCGGCAAACTACATTCTTCTACTGAATAGAAATAATATTAAATTTGAATCCCACTTGGACTAGGATTTCAATCTAAATAGGCATCGGTGGATTTGGGACATGAAGATCGGCAGCAATAATAGTTGTGCAGTTTGTCATTGGATCGCCCTTGAATCATGTCGTATGACTCAAACAAACTCTAGGCAAGTTGTTGAGTCCAAAGTTCCACCAAGATGAACGCATTCCTTAAACAAAAGTAAAAACTCTTTTCTTCTGTTTTGACAACTTTAACCTTACTTTTTTGCAACACTCTATAATTATTTTTCACACCCCGTTATGGAAGAAAGACTCCTATTTGTAGGTGTAGGAATTCTTCAGTTATGAAATCATAGAGAACATGGAATAATGGATAAATTAGTGTGTAATTAGTGGTAGAACATGAAGAAAAATTACAAAAGAGTTATGGCCATTTTTTCATCATGGAATAGTGAGAGTTATAGCCATTTTCTATATTATGAAGTAGTGAGAGTTATGGGAGTTATAGTCATTTTTTACATCATGAAGTAGTGGGAATTATGGGGGTTATGCCAATTTTCTATATCATGGAGTACCGGGAGTTATAACATATTTTATTTTAGTAATAAAATGCTAATATATACTAACATAGTTCAAACTGATTTTATCACATTAAGAAGGTTTTTAATTATTAATAAACGGATTGAAATTTAAGAGCTAGATATGATATCGAAATCACAAGAAAAATTCTCGTTAGAGAGAACCTCTAGTAGGTAGTGTTTTATCGCGATAATGCGCCAATTCAGCTTGAAATTGAATTAGTTGGCGAAACAAAATTTGAAGTAAAATATAACACCAGAAGAATTGGGAACTACCTCCCCCATTCAAAGTAAGAAAAAAAAAATGACACTTAAGCAAACAAAAAGTATGTAAAATGTTCGAAACGCCATGAATTATAAACAAGATAAAAGAGAGAGATTAAGTACCAAATCATTTCAAACAAAATATTGGGCTTAATCCAACGCCATGATCTTCTCTTGATTGTTAAAAATGAAAAAGCCCAAAAATACTCCTATACAATAAGAAATCGGATAAATTTGCTTGATTTTATACAACATTATTTAGGGGGAAGTGCACGGTTAACCACTAGTAACATATTTATTTACTTTTAAGCAACTGTTTAAAATGTCTTTAGTCTTTAGCCACTACTTTAATAAACTTTAACTACCCGGACGAAAATACTCTTCTGCTCATGTCCTTAACTTTTGAACTTAACTTCAGGACTTCAGGACTGCATGTCCTTAACTTTGAACTTGTAACTCTAAGTTTAGGACTTCAGGACTACATGTCCTTAACTTTTGAACTTGGAACTCTAAGTTCAGGACTTCAAGACTACATGTCCTTAACTTTTGAACTTAACTTCAGGACTTCAGTACTGCATGTCCTTAACTTTGAACTTGTAACTCTAAGTTTAGGACTTCAGGACTACATGTCCTTAACTTTTGAACTTGGAACTCTAAGTTCAGGACTTCAAGACTACATGTCCTTAACTTTTGAGCTTGTTAGTCTAAGTTCAGGACCTATTGTCCTTAAATTTTGGGCTTCTTAGCCTAAGTTTAGGACCTATTGTCTTTAACTTTTGAGCTTGTTAGTCTAAGTTCAGGACTTCAGGACCTATTGTCATTAACTTTTGAACTTGTAACAGTAAATTCAGGACCTATTGTCCTTAACTTTTGGGCTTCTTGGCCTAAGTTCAGGACCTATTGTCCTTATCTTTTGAGCTTGTTAGTCTAAGTTCAGGACTTCAAGACCTATTGTCCTTAACTTTTAAACTAGTAACTGCAAGCTCAGGACCTATTGTCCTTAACTTTTGAGCTTGTTAGTCTAAGTTCAGGACCAAGTGTCCTTAACTTTTGAACTTGTAATTCTAAGTTTAGGACCAAGTGTCTTTAACTTTTGAACTTGAAACTCGAAGTTCAGGACCAAGTGTCCTTAACTTTTGAACTTGTAACTGTAAGCTTAAGATCCATAATGTAGCAGAAAACCAAACGTTATTTGTATCTTTTCACAAATAAAAATAAAATAATAATAATTGCAATTTACATATAATATTGATGTTAAATTACACAACAAAAAGCTAATAACAAAAAGAAATAACTTTTTTTGATTTTTTTTTTTTTTTGAAAATTTAGGTCTCTTAGTTTTCCAATCAAAATTCAACTCCATAAAATGGTAAAGGGTCCCATCCACTAAATGGAAATAGTACAGTCAAAACCACGACATATAACAGATAATAACTATCAGATTAATTAAAACCTGAAGCCTAAAAGACAACAAGAACCTAACCAACCAAAAGAAAAAGAAAAAGAAATAAAGTTGGAGAAGTGGTTTGCAACCCGAGGAAGTGGTCTGCCTTTGGGTTAGGAAGTGGGATGAAGTTGGGGAAGAACTTACTACATGGGAAAGAGAAATAATGAGTTTGGAAAATTTTGATCAGGAGAAAGGGTTTTGAAATTTTGATAGAGGGTTTGGGATGGAAAAGAGATAGAAGAAAGGGTAACTTTGTCTTTTCATATTAATTTTAATAGTGTAGTAGCTATTTTTGCTCAGCATTAAAAATGCTGGATAAAAAGTCAATACCATTTTAAAAAGTGGCTAACCCACGCCATTTCTACCATTATTTACCCTCTTTTGTCCAGTGTTCTCTTCACTTTTCTGCTTCTTACAGAATCTGCAATCTCCTTTGAAGTGGCCCATTTTACCACAAGTATAACACGATCCTTTTTTCTTGTTAGAAAAATTTTCCTTTGGAAAAACCTCAAGCTTTCTCTTCCTTCTAGACTTGTTTCCAGATTTTGTAGAATTATTTGCATTACTAGATTCAACATAATTCACCCTTGACCTAGTTTCTGCAGAATATTTATTTTCCTACTTTCGTGTCCCTTCTTCAATTTGAATTTGCTTTGTCAACTGGTCCACATATAGTCTTCTCAAGAATGTAACAATTTCTTCCTATAATCTTTCCAAGTGGCTGATAATTTTGCAAGTACAATAGCCATTTGGAAAGATTTACAAATATTGACTTTAAAATCTTTGAGTCTAGAAATTAAGACAAGAAACTCATCAACCTGTTTCATGACAGATTTTCTATCTACCATTTGAAATTCAAAAAAATTCATTCCAAGAAATATGTTCCACTACTAGAAATTCGGACAAAATCGTCCTAAAAAATCGAACAAACGTCCACTAATGGCCAATAACTGTCCAAAATACAACCATTTACGTGTGGACGGTATTTTGAAGGTCGAAAGGGCATACCAACCAACTTTGGTCGGTCAATTAAATTCAAAAAAATTATCGAAAAAATCGACCAAAGTTGGTCGATTTTTTAATTATATAATTAAAAAATGCACCATCTGAGAATTGAACCGGGGTCTGTACTGTGGCAGGATACTATTCTGCCACTCGAACATTGGTACATTTTGTTTAAGATTGTCTTTTATTTCATTTATACTCATTACTTGTATTTTCGCACGAAAATAACCGATCAAAGTTGGTCGGTTTTTTAAAATGATCGGTCGAATCAACCGACCAATTTCGGTCGATTTTTTAATATTAATTTTAATTTATTTTAAATAAACAACCGATCAAAGTTGGTTGGTTTCTTGAAAATTAAATTTTGTGGGACTCAAAAATAGCTTCTTGCATTTTTGCGCCAAAGAAAATCGACCAAAGTTGGTCGTTTTCATAAAAAAAATTAAAAAATAAAATAATTTGAAAAACTGGCCAACTTTGGTCTATTTTTTGACCGACCAAAATTGATCGGCCGACCGTGGTCGGTTTTTGCTGAATTTCTAGTAGTGTTCGTTCCTTGTCTTACGGTAATATATTTATTTTCCAAGGCTTTCCGAATTTCAATCTTCTTAGGATCCACTTTTCTGCTGATATGACGTGCCCCAAGAAGGCGAATAAGTCTAAAAACCCACACTTTGAAAACTTGGCATATAACTTACTGATCTCTTAGAGTCTGAGTACAATCCGAAGATGCTGCTCATGCTCCTCTTGACTGCGGGAATAGATCAAAATATCATCAATGAATACAATCAAAAAAGAATTCAAATTGGTCTTGAACACCCAGTTCATCAAATCCATAAATATTGTTGGGGCATTTGTCAACCCAAATGATATAACTAAGAACTCATAATGCCCATACCGAGTCCGAAAAGCCATCTTAGGGACTTTGGATGCTCCAATCGTCAACTGATGGTGGCCAGACCTCAAATCAATCTTCGAAAATACCTTGGCACCTTAAAGCTGATCAAATAAGTCATCAAGCCTCGATACATGGTACTTGTTCTTGATAGTGACTTTGTTCAGCTGCCGATAGTCTATATATATTCTCATCGACCCATTTTTCTTATTTACGAACAACGCAGGCGCATCCCAGGGTAAGACACTAGGTCTAATGAAAACCTTATCAAGCAAATTTTGCAACTGCTCCTTCAATTCCTTCAACTCCGGCAGGGCCATACGATATGGTGGAATAGAAATGGGTTGAGTGCTTAGAGCCAAATCAATACAGAAGTCAATATCTCTATCAGGTGGCATCCCCCGGCAGATCTACAGGAAACACCTCTGGAAACTCACAAACAACTGGTACTGAATCCATGGAAGGAATCTCCGCACTAGAATCGCGAATATAAGACAGATAAGCTACACATCCCTTTTCGACCATACACCTAGCCTTCACATAAGAGATAACCCCACTGGTAGAATGGCAGGAGTCCTCCTCGCTCTAATCGAGGCAACCCCGGTATGGCTAAAGTCACCTTCTTGGCATGATAGTCCAGTATAGCATGATAAGGTGACAGCCAATCCATACACAAGATACCATCAAATCTACCAAATCAAGAAGTAGAAGATCTACACTAGTCTCAAGACACCCAGTAGTAACAACACATGAGCGATAAACACAATTTACAACAACAAAATCTCCCACATGCGTGAACACATACATAGGAGCACTCAAAGAATCACGAGGCACAACCAGATATGAAGCAAAATAGGATTACACGTAGGAAAAAGTAGAGCCCGGATCAAATAGAACTGAAGCATCTCTATGGAAAACTGGAACAATACTTGTTATAACGAAATCATATGAATCAGCCTCAGGCTTAGAAAGGAAAGCATAAAATAGGGGATAGACCCCACCACTCTGAACTACGTCTTTGGGATGGACTCTAGTTGGCTAGTCTCCACCTCTAACGGCCTGGACTCCACCTCTAACAGCTTGACCCCTACCTCTAGCTGCCTGACCCATGCCCTTATCTAGCTGAGCGGGCAGTGGAGCAACCGGTGCCGGAACCATGGCACGAGAACTCTGCTATGGCATGCCGTCCAATAATCTCAGACAGAACCTCCAGATGTGCCCAATACGACCACACATAAAACACCCGTCCTGCTACTATGACTGTTGAAGCTGAAGCTGACTTGAATAGGCCGGATAACCACGGTGATTGTTACATCCCGTAATTTTATACGTTGGATTTGTCGTAAGATAGTTGACATAGGTTCAAGGATAAAACTATTTTTGAGGTTATAATTTTTTATGCTATTTATAACTAGTGATAGGTATATAACGTGAAGGTTATAGGGTAAACGGGGTAAAGAAAATGAGGTTGGACGAAGTTTGATATTTTGGGATAAAATACGGTCCAAGCTATATTATCCCGTATTTATGGACTAGTGTTATACCACATGATCATGATAATAAGGTATATGAAATATATTAGCATGTAAGTGAATTGAGACTTAGAAAATTGTGTGAATAATTAGGAAAATATTGGTATAAAGTTATGAAATATAGATTAGTTATAAGTGGATAAGTGTCATTTGTAGCAATCCACGTGGAATCATGAGGATAAGGGGGCTCATGACTAATCAACTTTATAAGGATTGAGGTAGCAACAAGTAGGAAATTCAATATTGACTAGGCAAGTCTTGGAGCTAGGTGACAAAATTAGGAAGTTTTGGTGGATTGGTCATCAAATTATTAGGGTGGATAGTAATTAAAATATTTGGATAGGCTTGATAAGCCTCCCAACATGGAAGCCAAGGAAAGCCCAATAAATGACTCTTGAGTCATAGAGCAAGATGGCACATTTAGGAAATTGGTGTATAAGTTAGGTGGGAATATTACCCCCCACGTGGCAACAAGTGAAAATGACCCAAACATCTAAATGGTGACTCTTTGGTTTATGAGATTAGGTGGTATTTTAGGGGAATTTGTGGGCTGTCACATGGCATTAAGTTAGGTCAAGGATGGCACCAAAGTGCACATGAGTCACATCACTTGATGTGCTTTGCTTCACATGAAATGTAAGCCTTTAAGCATTTATATTATACTTCTTTTGCAATTGAGACACGGAAAGAAGGTTGAAATCTTTCCTTCTATTATTAGAGAGTCTCTTATTTTAGAAACATAGCAAATACATACATCCATGATACTCCATATGCCTGGCAACATGAAGTAGGCAATGATCATAAGAAGTGCTTAGTTTTTATTCAAAGATTTAGAAGGAGCAAAAGTTGTTCTTGGCAAGCTCAAGTAAAAATGATTGATAAATTTCTCAAATAAGGTATGATAAGGCTAATCCTTTATTCTTTTAGCATGATCCGAGTAACAAAACGTAAGCGTAATATTGTTCTCTAAGTGGCTCTAATCTTAGTAGTTAAGGATGTCTACGTTATTCATTCATATGAAATGTAATTCAAAGCATGTCTAATTATGTTCCTAAGTCTCTATTGAGGTATATGATAAAGATGTTAATATTTATAATATAGTGATACATGTATCTTCATATATTTAGCATCGTGTTACGGCCGGTTGGGCAGTCATGCATATTCATTTGCCACCGTGCTACGGCCGGTTGGGCAGTCAAGCATATTCATTTACCACTATGCTATGGCCGGTTGGGCAGTCATGCATAATCATTTACCATCGTGCTATAGCCGGTTGGGCGGTCGTGCATATTTATTTACTATCGTGCTACGGCATTTACTATCGAGCTACGATCGGTTTGGTAGTTACCACTGATTGGGCAGTTATCTATCATTATTTACCACCGGTTGGGCAGTCATACATTTACCGCCATGCGACGGCCGGTCGGACAGTTACTACTAATCAGTTGGGCAGTCAAGCATCATCCGATATGGATAATAGTCTCAAAGAAAAGCATTATATATGTATAAGTATAATAAGTATGCATATATGGTGGAACTTTAGAGATTCAGGTTAATTCTTATATGTCCTTAATTACTGTTGACTTATGGTTATGTTTGAGTTCTGCCTTACATAGTATATTATTCGTACTGATAACTTTTTGTTAGGGACACTGCATTCATGCCTGCAGGTATAGATAGTCAGTTTAATGATAGTATACGAGGTTAACATTCAGCGAAGGATCAGTAAGACTCCACCTCATTCGGAGTGCAGCTGAATCTATAAATCATCGTGTCAGAGTTTTTCTACAGACTTATGGGTAGGCCAGTACCCTGTCTCATTTTATGTCAAATACTCTTAGAGGCTTTTCAGACATAGGTTTATTATGTACAATATGCTAGAGGCCTTGATGGCCCGTGTGTATTCATGTTTTAAGTACGATAGTTTGTTGATATAGTGTTTGCCCACTTATAGTTGTACATTATAAGTTGTGGCCATGTTGGCCCATGATAGTTACAAATGGAATAAGTTCAGCCAAATCGACCTATGTATGTTCTACTTTTGGTCGAATGATTATGCATTACAGAGTGGTTTGCTCGGGCCAGCATGGCACCGGGTGCCAGCCACGCCTCCCCAGGTTTGGGCCGTAACAATGATAACTTCGAGTTGGAGGCGCACTGATAGGAGGTGATGGTGCACTGTAGGTTGGCTACCCATAATGAGGTATATAAGGGCCACGACTCCCTGAAGCAGTGTGAGATGCCTTAACCGCTGATTAAAGTGGCCTCTACCAAAAGTAACCCTGCTTCCAGATGAGGCACCACTGAAACTACCGGAATGAAGATGCCTCTTATCAAACACGTGACCTCTCTCCTGAGCACGAATCATCTCGATCTGTCTAGCAACATCTATAGTCGTCTAGAAGAAAATGTCACTCCCACTCTCCTTGGCCATCTGTAGACTAATAGTGTAAGTGAGCCCATTAATTAATCTCCTCACTCTCTTCCTCTCATTAGGGAGCACGATAATAACATGGAAAGCTAGGTCCACAAAACTGGTCTCGTCTCGGTAACAGTCATATTACCCTGCTAAAGACGCTCAAACTGATCCCAAGTAAGTGCAAGCGACCCAACTAGTCTAATCAACATATAATTTCTCCACCACCCCTTGGCGGAACCAGTCATCTGAAATACTGCAAAATCGACCCATTGGTATCAACCATACCCATGTTCTGCAGCACCTCATGGCAGCGAGCTAGATAATCTTGTGGTTCCTCAAAAGATGCACCACTAAAATAAACTGGAAAAATCTAGGTAAACATGTCCAACCTCAACAAAGCCTCAGAAGACATAGCGGGCCTATCATCGACATGTGCCACAACAACCGGCTAAACCACCCTAATTGGCGGGGCTGCTGGAGTCTGATAGTGGGGAGCCATATGCTCCGGGGTTTAAGTAGAGGGAGTCCGTACTCCTCCCCCAGCCCAAGAGATGGCAGTGCTACAGGGAATGTACCGGTCTGGGCCACACTCTCCATAAGGCCCACCAAACGAACTAAAGCGTCCTGAAGCACAAAAGTGGCTATGAACCCCTCCAGGACCTGAGCTGGTCCAATAGGTTTAGTCTGAGCTGGAAACTTCTTGTCAAAATCTACCTGAGGCTCCACTACATGTGTTGCTGCTCGAGCTATAGGCTGAGCTCTACCTCAACCTCGGCCTCGACCTCTGCCCCTGGTCGTAGCTGCCACTCGGGGCTCCAGCTCCATTCCAACTACTGATGTTGTGTGTGTTCTCGCCATCTACGAGAGAACAAGAATAGAACGGTTCAATTATCAATGATAGAATAAAATCACACGATAGAGAAGAATAGAAGTGAAATTGTTCCTACACTCCATAGCATATGGAAGATAAGTACATATGTCTCTGTACCGATCCTCCATACTCTACTAAGATTTCTCGTGACTCGTGAGACTTAGGTAATCTAGTGCTCTGATACCAACTTGTCACGACTCAAAATTTTCACCCTCGGGACCATGATAACATGTGATACACAATTGATACATATATGATACATATGTGTACACAAATAATGCATAGTGTGATACACATATATTTTTTTTATGTTCCGTTTTACTTCGAATTTTCAATTCAAGCCATCTCAAAACTTCACCAAGTCATCCCAAAACTGAAATTCAAGCTCCTTAAGATGTACTCAATCTATTCTAATAACACCCACTTAAAAGAAAACAAAAATTAAATATTTTTTTGCTACAAATATTGTAATGATCTCAATAAGAACTAAAGAGATTAAACAACTAATTTGCAAATTTAAGAGAATTTTTGAGATAATTTTCTGTTTATATTAATGTAAAGAATAAGTTGAACTACAATAACAAACTAAAAATAATTATCTCCTAAATTGCAACTCCATAGCTGGTGAGATATGCAGAATGAAGAAGGAAGAAGAAGAAGTTAGAAGGGAATAAAGAGAGAGAGAGAGAGAGAGAGAGAGAGAGAGAGAGAGAGAGAGAGAGAGAGAGAGAGAGAAAGAGAGGGGGGGGGGGAGAAAGAGAGCGAGGAAAGAGAGAAGAGAGAAAATCATGACCTGAGGATTGCTGCCTTCCACTTTCCGTTGAAGGTGGTTATAACAACCTCAAGCTGACGTGGCTCAACGCTAGCCCTTGCAGCTCATTAACTCTAACTTAATCTCAGTCGTTCATTGAATTTCTATTATTCTCTTTCACAATTTCTATTACCACTGATCTTCAACTTCTTCACTTTGAACCCGGCTAGCAACATTGATTTTGTGATGATTAATGGATCATTACATACCCCAGCTCTTCAAAGAATCCTTGTCCTCAAAGATTGGAGTTGAAGTTTGGAAACATAGCTTTGATGAACTGATAATCCTCCTTTGTGGCATCTTCTGGAGGTAGATTTGACCATTACACCAATATACTAACCACATCAGCATTGTTCCTCTTTGTTAGTTTCCTTTGCAGAATCGCCACTGCTTTACTAAGAATTGACCATCTTCACCAGTGATCGGCAACGTAGTCTGCACTACCGCTCTATTACCCACCTTTCTCTTAGTCAATGACTATCTGTTTCATCCTAGGCCAATAGAACACTTGTGGTAACCTTTTTAGAGTCCCAAGCTGTCCTGAATGTCCACCCACAGGAGAATCATGGAATGTGGAGATCAGCTGAGTTCTGAGATCACCATTAGTACCAATATAGATCTTTCCCTTTCTTCTGAGTATGTTGGAAGTGTAATGCAGATGCTAGGTCCTTGTAGAGTCACTGCTGCTTGACTGATCACTTCTGTAGCTTTAGAGTCTCCTTCATAATTGTGTGTTATCTCCTGCATCCAAGAAGGAACTGAGATACTGATTGCCTGTAATGTTCCTTGAGATTGGCCTATGTGGCATTCTGAGTCTTCTTGTTGCCTATAAAGGGCATCAACTACCCTATTTTCAGCTCCCTTCTTGTACTGTACTTCATATCCAGTCCAAGTAACTTGGTCAGTCCCTTCTGGTGTATAGCAGAAGTAACTCTTTGTTCCAAAAGATATTTTAAGCTGTGATGGTCAGTTCTGCCATAAAATGCATGTAGTGTAAATAGTGCCTCCACTTGTCAATTGCATTCAACAAGGCCATATACTCCTTCTCATAGATTGACTTACCCTTATGTCTTTGAGCCAATAGCTTGATAAAATAGCTATCGGTCTACCTTCTTGCATTAGCACAGCTCCAGTGCCACTTTGACTAGCATCTGTCTTAACTGTGAACTCCTTAGTGTAGTCAGGTAAGGTCAACACTGGTGTAGAACACAGCTTTCCTGAGCGTTGTAAAGGCTAGGTCAGCTTTATCATTCCACTTAAAAACATCCGTATTGAGTAAGTCAGTTAAGGGTCTACAAATGATTCCATAGTTAGCGACATACTTTCTATAGTATCCAGTCAATCTTAAGAATCCCATCAGTGCCTTCAATGAGTTTTGTCTAGGACAATCGACCATAGCTTGTATTTTAGATGGATCAGTAGACACTCCTTCTGCAGTTATGATATGTCCTAAGTACTCAACTTTAGATTGACCAAATGAGAATTTAACTTTTTAGCAAATAAGGAATGTTTCCTTAGGGTATCAAAGACAACAATTAGATGAGTTACATGATCTCTTTCAGATAAACTGTAAATAAGGATGTCATCAAAGAAGACCAAAACAAACTTTCGAAGGAAAGGTTGAAAAACCTGGTTCATCAAAACTTGAAAGGTAGCTGGTGCATTTGTTAATCCAAATGGCATTACCTTGAACTCATAATGGCCTAAATGAGTTTTGAAAGTTGTCTTATATACATCTTTTATCCTCGTTCTGATCTGGTGATAACCAGCTCTCAAATCTACCTTGGAAAAGATCACAGATCCACTTAGTTCATCTAAGAGGTCATTCAAAATAGGTATAGGATACTTGTCATTTACTGTGATGTCATTCAACCCTCTATAATCTACACAGAGCCTCCAAATACCATCCTTCATTTTGACAAGCAATGCTGGTGATGAGAAGGGTGATTGACTATGCTGTATTATGCCATTAGTGAGCATCTCCTTAACCTGTCTTTCCAACTCATCTTTCTGATAGTAGTTGTACCTGTAAGGCCTCAGGATAACTGGCATGGCTCCAGGTTTCAGAGGAATGGTGTGATCTAAGGTCCTGACAGGGGCAGAGACTTGGGTTCTACAAACACATCAGGGTATTGATGCAACACCTCCTTAATGGTTCTCCTACTGGTTCCTGATCTTCTATCCCCAAGGAATTCATCATGAACAGATGAGCTATCAGATCTTGCCCTTTATTCAATATGTTTCCCATTGTTCCACTGGAAATCATATTCAACTTACCTTCCTCAGAGATACCTTGCAATACTAGTTTTGCCCTTCTTGCTAATGGTAACACACATCTTCTCATGGTCAAATATAGTGGGATTATGCTTCTTCATTCAATCATTGCCCATCACTATGTCACAACCTCCAAGTGGAATGATTAGTAAGTCTTCTTGGAAGGGTTTACCTTGCATTTTCCATTGATATCCTGTGCAAATGGAAGTGCACATAACATAATTCTCATCAGCCACTGTTACTCTCATTGGTGGACAATGCTTAGCTTGTAGCCTGTCTCTTTGACTGTGGTAACATCAATGAAACTACGAGTGCTGCTAGAATCAATTAGCACTGTTGGTTTCCTATTCGTGCACACAACTTCCATGACTTCCTGCTCCAACTTTCCTTCAATAATCAAGTATGCACATTGTTGTTCTTCTTCTATCTCATTACTCTCAGGAAGGGGTTCTGCTGCCCCTATCATGTAGTTCATTTGCTTCTTCTTACATTGATGGTCTGGAGTATACTTCTCACCATACTTATAATATAAGTGGTTGCTCTTCCTGTATTCATAAACTTTAGGACTAAGCCTGAAGGAGTTTGGTTTAACTGCATCTGCAGCAGGTACCCTTGAACTAGCAGAATTGCCAGCCAGAAAGGAAGGCTTGGATATGACTTTAGTTCTCATGTGAGCAGCTTCTATTGCCTTCTCCTGCAGTCTAGCTTATTCTACAACAAACCGTAGAGTTGTAGGCTTAAACAACTTCACCCCAAACCTAATCTCTTCCTTTAGAGCTCCAATAAATTGGAGATGAAGTGTGATTCATCCAAGTGAGGATTTCGTATCAACATTTGAGCCTTCAAGTCTTCAAACTTGCCTACGAATTCATCAACCAACCCTACTTGACTCAACGTGTTCAACTCTTCCACTATGTCTCCCATTAGTTCCTCCCCAAATCGAATAAGCAACTTCTCTTTGAATTCAGCCCAGCTTACTTCACCCTTACTTAACACTAATGAGTCGTACCAAGTATCAACTAATCCGTTCAGATAGAGTGCACCAACTTCTAACTTCAGATTATCTGGTGTTCTATATAGATTGAAGTATCTTTCACACTTTTGAATCCATACCCTAGGTTCATGACCTTATAAGTAAGGCAACTCCCACTTAGGAGAAAGGGCCTGCACAGCTTGAGGCCTGTGTTGTCTCAATTCCTGACCTAGTATGTGTAAGAGTTCATCTCCTAGAGGCCTGTCACCTTAAGCTCATTGGGCAACTCTTTCCAAATTTGTCAGTCTCTCTAAGATTAGCTCTAAGGTACCCTGTATCCCAGTTCGAGCGTTGCGTAATTCCTCTTGAGTGGTTAGAACTTCATTCAAAATCTCATCGTGTCTTACCATCTTATCATTCATAACTTTCACCTCGTTCCTTCAACCATCACCACCTTCACATTCGCAAGATCGAGGCTCCAATACTAATTGTAATGATCTCGATAAGAACTAAAGAGATTAAACAACTAATTTGTAAATTTAAGAGAAATTTTGGGACAATTTTCTGTTTATATTAATATAAAGAAGAAGTTGAACTACAATAACAAACTGAAAATAACTATCTCCTAAAGTAGGACTCCAGAGCTAGTGAGATCTGCAGAATGAAGAAGGAAAAAGAAGAAGTTAGAAGGGAATAGAGAGAGAGGAAAGAGAGAGGAAAGAGAGAAGAGACAAAATCATGACTTGAGGATTGATGCCTTCCACTTTCCGTTGAAGGTGGTTATAACATCCTCAAGCTGACGTGGCTCAATCCTGGCCCTTGCAGCTCATTAACTCTAATTTAATCTGAGTCGTTCATTTGAATTTATGTTATTCTCTTTCATAATTTCTGTTACTTCAGTTTCTTCACTTCGAACCCGGCTAGCAATATTGATTTGTGATGATTAATGGATCATTACAAATAGTTAATTGGTTAATATTAGTAATATTTTATGAATTGTCTAATTTTTTTAATGAGCTAATTATAAATGGGAATAGCTGGCAATTTCTCAAATATATACTCCGTATAAAAAATAATTCAGCTAGAGAAATTATAGAAATTCCTTAGGAATTCTATAATGATCATTTTAGTATCTTTTTGTTGTTGTTAATTTCACGTATAATTATTAAACTATATCCATTTTAATAGTAAAATCACAAAATATATTTTTAGACAAAGTACAAAATTGACCAATCCATCGAAATTAATTATATTTGTTAGTCAACTCGGCTATTGATTATGGAAGACTCATTATTTTTTTTTTCCAGAATTAACTAAACTATGTATAAATAGCTATAGAAATACTAATAATCGTCGTCGACCCCAAATTATGAAACTTAAGATAATGTGGCTGGAATTGAAAATTTCTAGAACTGAATTACTTCTGTCACGTAATTTTGTTTAAATAAAGTATACATTATCAAAAAGAAGTTTATATGCGCTAACGTCATTAGTGACATATCATTGCGACAAAGTAATTTTTGCAGCTTTACAAATTCAATAATAATAATGAAAATAATCCTTTTTTTTAATAATAGTATTTTAAACTTAGTAGTGTCAAATAAAACAAAATAGATCTTGGAAAAAAGAAGCCAATAAGAACAAGAGCCCAGAAAACCCAAAGATAAAAATCTTGTAACTCTACTCCACTCACTAACATTATCAGTTTATCAATTACTACATCATCTTTCTCATCTCAATCTTAGCCACCTCTGTGGCATCAATGGCCGCCCACACAATCTTCATTACCACCAGCAGCACTACCAATTCTTTGTTATTCCCAATTACTGCCCCTAACACCAACTCCTCCCCTTCACTCCACTCTTCTTTCCACGGTGTTTCCCTCAATCTCAAGTCAAAGGCTCCCCAATCTTCGACACTTTCTGCTGCCACTGCTCCTAAACGTCTCACTGTTTTTGCTGCTACTAAGAAAGCTGTTGCTGTCCTTAAGGGCAATTCCAATGTTGAGGGCGTTGTCATTCTCTCCCAAGATGATGATGGTTGTTTACTTTTCCCCGCTTTTTGTTGTCTCATTTGTGGATTTTGACCTAAAAACATAGACTTTTCTGTTTATTTTTTCACCCTTTATGCTCTAATTTGCATTTCTGTTGTCGCATTTGTGGATTGTGACTTAAAAGATGTAAAGAATGTTTCATACCCTTTCAAGTGAATCGTTATCTGTTTATTTTTCCACCCTTTATGCTCTAATTTGCTTTACTATTGTCACATTTCTAGAATGTGACCTAAAGATGTGAGCCTCTATTTCATACTCTTTTATCTTAATATTTATTTGTTCACTTTTTCCACCCTTTTTGCTCTAATTTGCTTTTATATTGTTATATTTGTAGATTCTGACGTAAAGATGTAAGCTTTCCTACAAAAACTCCATACCCATTTTTCTATATCTGAATATAAAGAATTTCTTATACTTCTATTTGTGTTTGCATAATATTGGCATGAGATTAGTTTAAAGGGAGTAACATCGTCAGTGAAGATCAATATAGCCAAACCGTACTTGTTTAAGACTGAGGCGTAGTAGTTGTTGTTATTTATTCTCATTTGGTTTTGTATTACCATATTCATTGTTTGTGACCTAAAAGCTGAGCTTTTATACTAATATTTCAAACCCTTTTATCTGAATACTTATTTATTTATTCTCCTCTTTGTATAGGTCCAACCACTGTGAAAGTACGCATAACTGGACTTACACCTGGACTTCATGGATTTCATTTAGTGAGTACATTTTATCATTTGAACGTTACGGGTTTGTTATATAGGTGATTGTTGTTATAACTTTTAGTGAATTATGGTTAACGTTATGCTTTGGTTTGCTTTGTTTTGTATTGTAGCATGAGTTCGGTGACACTACGAACGGGTGTATGTCTACAGGTTAACTTTTGATCTAGTTTTCAATTTTGACTTAATTGAGATGCTGGTTAATTGCTAGTCTTTAGTGGCTAATTGGAAATATCTTTACTTCTAGTTTTGTGGTAGTAGTTTGAAGTTTTGTCCCACTGTTTTACTGTAGGACCCCATTTCAATCCTGATGGCAAGACACATGGAGCTCCGGAAGATGAAATCCGTCATGCGGGTGACCTGGGAAACATAGTAGCCAATGCCGATGGTAAAAAACATGTTCTCGATTTCTTCTTAGTGCTTTTGACTATGTTTTTGTTTGTTAAGATGAATGATGGTTTTCTTCATTCTTGATTGTGCTTACTGTATGCAGGTGTGGCTGAAGCAACAATTGTAGATAATCAGGTTTTTGCATCCAACCTCGTCTGTTCATTTGAGTGCTTACACATTTTGTGCTCTAGACTTACTGTTCTAGGTTTGGGATAAATTAGTGACTTTACCTTTTGTACACCAAGCAGATACCATTGACTGGTCCGAATTCAGTTATTGGAAGAGCACTTGTGGTTCACGAGCTTGAGGATGACCTTGGAAAGGGTAAGGTTCCACATCACAATTTGAAGTCTATTTGTCCATTTTATCTGTGGATTTCAAAAAGTATTCCTGTGAGCATATCAAATTAATTTGGTGTACTGCTACACGCTACCTCTTATATTTTGGGAGGTCAGCACGGTGCCTTTATGAGCTAACCTCCTTTTGGTGATCCGTCTTTAGGTGGCCATGAACTCAGCCTTACCACTGGGAATGCTGGTGGAAGATTGGCATGTGGTAAGAAAGAACTCTTTTCTCCTCTCCCCCTGCTGCTCTCTCTTCCGTCTGGTGTAATTTCTTATCTGTTATTATTCTTGCTAAATTAAAGGCTAAATTAGTGAAACTTAGCCCGATATTGCTTTAGAGCCCGTTTGGATTGGCTTAAAAAAAGTAGCTTTTAAGTAAAGTGCTTAAAAACACTTTTTAAGTACTGGAGCTGGTTTTATAAATAAGCAGTTATGTGTTTGGATAAAAGTGCTGGAGCTGAAAAAAAGCTATTGAAGTGTTTGGTAAACAAGTGTTAGCGAGCATTTTTTATGTTAAAATTTCTGAAATATCCTGAAAGTTGTTAAACCTATAAAGAAACTTATTAATATAATATTTTATTTTAAATAATAGAAATACATAATAATTAATATTTTAATTTAAAAACTAAAAGTAGTATGAAGAAAGCAAACGAAAACTGACCCAATTTCGGTATGAAGAATTCAAACGAAAATAATAATTAATATTTCAAAGAAAATTAGTAAAAAACAAAAAATAGAAAGCAAACAAATGTTACCATCTGGAGAAATGTGGGAAAGAAAATTTAGTAAAATGAAGAAAGTAGATTGTACTGAGAGGTAATTTTGAGATTAAGAAAAATTATAAGGGATAAGAATTCAATATCCTTGGTCAAAGTAATATGGCTTTTAAGCTAATTTAAAAAAAGTTGGGTTTACCCAACTTGTTGGTTTTGGCTTTTTTAAGCAGATTTTAGCTTTTTTTAAGCCATTTTTCTAGTTGCCAAACACTTCAAAAGTTAAAAAAGGCTTAAATGACCAGTTTTTAAGCCCATCCAAACAGGCTCTTAGTACTAGTTGCGCGGTGTTCGTAATGGTTAAAGGTAGACTTAAGAGCTTATTTTGCAAGTGTTTCTTGTCTAAAACTTTATTGAGCTTGGAGACAAATGATCATTTGGGGAAACAAAAAGGAGATGCATACTCAAGATTTTTTTTCCTCTTCAAAATGCAGCTTTTTTTTTTTGAGTTGCTTTTGGTAATTATAACTGTTAAACATGAAGTATTCTCTTCTTTCCTTCTCCTTTCTTTGGAATGCCAAAGGGTTGTGCAAAGCTCTTATGTCCTTATGTTGTCTACTATATATGTTAAACCTTCGTTTTTGCCGTGTTCTTCATTTTGCCCTTATCTGATTCCCTCATGTGGTGTTAGGAAACACTCTGACAGTATCAGTTTGGTTTAAGCGCTCCTAGCATTAAAATCTGGTTTCTGAATAACGCTTACTAGACTTACTAATTGCCTGTTGAGAAACCTATCTTTTTAAACCAGTAACCAAACTGACATTTGATTTGGTTAGACACAACTGCACTGCTTGACTCTTTTAGCTATTAATTAGTAAATATAATTGTACTTATAAAAGAAGAACAACATGAAAAGCTCTAGTAACTTTAGAAAGAATGAAAGATAGCTCTAGATAGATTTTTCTGAGTTTTCGTTGCCAAATACCTCATTTATTGTTCGTTGCTAGGAGTTTGATTTTAGCTTTCTTCGACTAGACTAGTAAAACCTCTATAGTCTAACAAACTGAACGAAAAGTAAGACATGTTCTTCCTCTGGTGCTTATAATTGTATTGTGTGGTGGCATTTTGTTTTGTTTGATGTCCTTGTGCATGTTGCTAGTTTATGAAAGCCTTGTCTCTGTATTCTCTCACTCTGTCCCCCCCATGTAATCACATCTGGACGAAATTCATAAATGCTAATCTGTTCAGGCAATTACCTAGCCATTCGAATACGACATCACTGAATATAGTTCATTCTTGATTCATAATTGAATACTTATATGCAGCATTATGCATGAAATGATTTCTTTGTCCTGCACATAAATTATGGAAATTTAAATTCTAAGTAGAAAATTAATAGATGAACTCCAACAGTGGCATTAGCATTTTGCACATCAAATTCCTGTGGAACCAATTCATTCCTTCACCTTATTTCCTTCTAGATACACAAACCATTTTATTTATTTATGTAGGTATAGTTTTTTACAGAGTATTGTTCATTTCTATTTAATAGTTGGAGGAATCAGAGTATACACGGATTCATGAAGAAACTAATTGTAGGGCCTCTTAACTTGCAGCCTTGTCTTTAATATCGATATTTATTTAAAAAGTATGTGTGTGAATAAACTTTGGGTAACGGCAGCCAAATGTCAGCCAATAAAACAAAGTTGGTCACTACTGAGGCTGCTCATAAAAGCTGTTTCTGGGCTGATCTCAAGGTTGAATAGAAGGAAAACAAACCCTCATAAGAAGGAAACTATGACTAATTAGACTGTTCTTGACCAAATGACAACATCTACATAGGAAAAGAATGTGAGATACATGATAGAAGTAGCTTTATGCTACCACAGTGTGTGCGGCAATTTTGACTTTCCAGAGAGCATCAGATCAACCGTTGACAGCTAGGATATTTTTTACACGTTTATTTGTGGCTGCTTTTGCTTGAAATTATGTGCTCTCTATTAGGGGACGTTACACTTCATGTTTCAATTTCCTTGAGAGTGTCTTGCTTGCACCACACGTGAGCCCCTTTTTTCGTTTAGTTGTTGTGCCTTTTGTTGCGACCAAAAACACTCACGCAAGTATGCGTGGTCGTCAAGTTAAAGAGTACTAAGTAGAGTATCGTTCCCACGAAGACTTATGATTAACTTTTGCCTGATTCAAACTCAATTAACTTATCGATTCAAGAGATTTCTCACAAAATATATAAGTGACTAATTTACTACCTAATACTATCAAGCAATGAATTAACTAGAAATCAACCAAAACAATTAAGCAATTTCGGATAACAATCGGTAGGAGAGGATATTCCAGGGTCACAGGTTAGCTAACACTCATGTTGCGTTCTCGATTGTTATTTACAAGGTTGATATTACTCATAAAAATCCGTCGAGTTCTTACTTGCCTATTCAAGCTAACTTAATGCCTATATGTCTGTGGAATTAAGATTAACAAGAATGCATTAATACTTCCTGTATTTATACCAAGCAAGACAATAAGGTATATTTCTATCCTAATTGCGAATCCGTTCCCCGATGCCCGGGGTTCAAAAACTTGCTCTATTTAATTCTTTATGCAATCTAGAATTCCCACTTTCGAGTTCAACTCTAGATTCGTAGATAGTATTTCACTGTTAGTTACTCAGCAAAATAATTAAAAACAAAATTAAATAAACAACCCAATATGATAAACTCAAACTCGTCAATCTAAACTTCAACCATCAACATTCATGTAGCACCCATGACCCCAGAGTAATAGGGTTCTTAGCCACACATGCTCATGGTAACAATCTCAAGTAATTCCCAAGAATACATAAAAATCAATAAAAGAAAGTAAGAACTCAAGACGAATTCCATGGTTTCCAAGCTTTTTCGTGGTTTTTTCTCCTTTCCCAATATGTTAAATGACCTAAAAGAGGCGTTTTTGGCTTATATATTGCGTACAAAAGTCGTGGGCCAAAGTTCTCCTACTCCTAATCCGACTCAGCTTCTGGGATTGATGCTGGGGTGGATGCTTCGCATCCACCTCGTCCTCCACTTCTTAAGCTTTGCATGCTAGGGTGGATGCGACCCCTTTGTTCCTCCATCTCAGTTGTGCCCAGGTGCGGACGCTAAGGCGGATGCTATGGTCCGACTTCACTGCCAAGGTTACACGAAATATGATTTTTTCTAGGTTGGATGCGACGCATCCAACCTCTCCTCCTCTAGCTAGAGCACATTTTCTTCATATTTTTGCTCTCCAAACACCCTAAATCATCACACGCAACTCAATTAGTCATAAAATCAATAATTAAACCATGTTGGGCATTTTATAGAGTAAATAGCATCAAAAAGCGGTTAAAACATGAGTGAAGTAACATATAAACATATAAGAATATGCCCGACACCTTTTGGCGAAGAGTTCAAAATTCTTGTGCAATATATGTGTTATCTAATGAAACCACTCAAAAGAAAACCTTTTCAAGCTTTCTCCAACTCCAGCATCCTACACCATTCTGCCCATCATCCTCCAGGTGCCAGCTACCAGAAATACACCGGTATTTCTTTTTTTCTTTGTGCCGAGTTGTTCATTGCCCTCCCCACTCTTTGTTAACCGAGACTGATTTATTATGACTGAACCTTAATTTTAATTAACCGAAAAGCCTCTAGTTCAATCAGTAACTGCACAGGGTTTACTTGTCATTGGTCTACGCACAGACTTTTGAACGTTATTGCTTTCAATCAGTAATTGCGCAGGGTTTACTTGTCATTGGTCTATGCAGAGACTTTTGAACGTTATTGCTTCTTTTTTTTTTTTTTTTTTTTGATAAGGACTTTTGAACATTATTGCTCTAAGTGTTAGAAATGTTGTTTGAGATTATGTGGGTTTTGTTTGACTTGGAAATGGTGAGAGGAAGATTCAGCTGCAATAAATTAGGAGTTGTTTCATAGAATTTCCAGGACATATTTCTCTTTCCGAAGAGAGGCTTCTTGTGTACTTTCTTTTTGCTATTTCATACTATTGATCTTCGGTGGGCGAAGAACTGGTTAAAAATAATTGGTTGCCATTTTCTTTAAGCTCCATCATTTGCCTGGTTCTCAGTGACCTCCTCTTGTATAGTTCTACATCTGTCCTAGCTCTTGAGAGCTTTGCCATCTCGGAGACCCCTTGTATTTCTAATGGTTTTAATATTGTTCAAAGTTTATTCACTTAGAATCGTCTGAATGCTATGCATATAGATGCTCCCAAAAATACATTCTGACTAATGTTCATTATGAATTTTCCCTATGCAGGCATACTTGGTTTGACTCCAATATGAAGTAATCAAGGTAAGAGTATAGTTGATTGTTATCTCCTCCCCAGGTTCTGAATAAAGCTCTTCTACTTGAATGTGTTCTGTTGGTGGACTAAATTTGAACATGTATGTAAACTTGCCAAATGTAGTGCAACACTTTTTTCTTCAATACACAGGAATTAAGTCGCTATTTTAGCATCCCTTGAGTTTTGGCTATCAAAAATAATTCTTTTCGTTCCAAATTCTGTCGATCTTAACTATTTGCTGCTTCAGAGTCGTCTTGGTTTATAAATAGCCCCATCTACGATTTCCTTTATATTAATTGTCGAATGATCGAACATATAGTGGTGCCTGCCTATTAGTGTGTAAGTATGGTGTGATTGAAATTCAGTTAGTGGAACGTTTTGCAGTTACATGAAAATGGTTACTTTCCAATATACTTGAAAGTCACTATTTAGTTGCTAATTTAGAACTCACTTCAATTCCAAGAGATATTTTAGCAGAAAAGTGAAACCAATATACTGTTAGCAGTGCATTTCTTTTACATCCTGCAATCATGGTGCATTTGCCAAGCAAATATCTTATTCATTTCTTAATTAAAACCTTACTTATTATTGCTTGTAATTTGATTATTGAGATTGGCTGAAAATTTAACTGCCTCTTACTTTAATCATTCTGATATAAAATACCACCTAATAATGCTTCTTGCTTTCATATAAAACTTTGCCCACACAAATATCGGCCAATCTCTTGCTTTCCCTTTATACACAACTTTAGTACTTGACTATTGAAGACGTAAAAGAACAATAAAGAAGAAAAATGAAGAGAAGGTTAGTCCTGATATATTATGTTGAAATTAACTTTCGTCAAGAATGGTTATTTTTACATTTTTTGAGATAGTAATAAACAATTTTTATCCATTTTTCTCCAGGGGTGTAGTAGATAAAGTCAAATGAGAAAAATTTACCATAGTCAAGTACTAAATAAATAGAGGCACGGCATATTTTATTGTTTACCAAGATGCTAAATAAGAATCTAGAAAGAAGTACTGTATGTTTGTTCACTTGCTTCTGAACTTCATATAAATGTAGTGACATTTGCATATATATATATATATATATATATATATATATATATATATATATTGTTCCTTAAGATATAGAAAAACATGTTTTAATATTAAAATACATGGAAAGAAAAAAGCAAGAATAGATCAGGTAAGTGTTTTAGGTGTGTATGAAAAGTATTATAACTTTGAAATGTAAAGAAGAGTGCAGGTGCAAGTTTCTGCAAATGGCAAAAGAGTAATGCAGGGGTGTTCAAAGGAACTTTTTAAAAAAAATTCCCACCCGGTCTCGGTAACCGTATTAGGGCCCGAATAATCTGGATTAATGCTACAAAATCAGTTTTTTTTTTTTACTCATGATTTAAACTCGGCTAGGGGTAAGGTCTGTGTACACATTATCCCCGGACCTTACTAGTGGGATTTTTCTGGGTCGTTGTTGTACTCACGATTTAAACTCGAGACCCTTTATTAAGGGTGAATTGTTCAAAGGTTAGAATAACTCACAAGTGAGTGTGAGATACTATGCTATAGTGTTGTAGTTCAAAGTCAAAGTCTATGTATGAGAAAAAGAAAGTAAAGAGTGAGAATTGTGAACCAACTTATGAGATAAAAAGTCAGTAGCGTGAAAAGGAGGGTTTCGATGGAAAAAAATATTTCAATTTTAGAGTTTTTTTTCCTGTCCTTTGTGTGTATTAGTTACAACTTCCACTACTAGTTTTCTGAAAGGCAAATAATTCCATTCTACCAGAAGTTTCACTTGTTAAGGAATAATTTGTAGCATGGGATTCAGGAAATTAGGACCCTTAATATTCATTTCTTTGGGAATGTAATACTTGAATATAGTAAGATGTTTCCATGACTGTCCTGAAGGGTATTTATTAATTGGGGGGTCAAATTGTGAAATTTACAATAGACATATCTTCACCTCCCACTTTTATTTAGAGTGTGTACACTAATCCCAAATAAGTTGGAGTCGCTATATATATATATATATATATATATATAGAGTTGGTTAAAAAGGTAGTGAACTTCACCAAAGTATTTTGGAAAGGTGGATTTCTCAACTTCGTTTGATGAACTCAAGGTCTTTTTTTTTATAAGAAGAAGAAACTAAATGTGGATAATAAACATAGTATGAAGGAGTATTTTCAGTGTCCTGTTCCAATTTTATTGTTGTGATATATATTATCAATTTCTTTGCTTTATAAGCACTAGCTAGTCAAAACCATGAAGTACTTGCATAACAATTTAGTAAGTTAGGAAGAAATGAACCTCCTTGCGTAATGGGAAATAGAGTAAGACCTAAGATTAATCACTGCAACTAATTTGAGCTTTACATCAAAAGGTAACAGCTGATATCAGCATAACAGGGAGGATTAAGAAATTTTCTGTATGTTAATCAATATAGTTTGAGGTTTATACAAATTAAGTTTAATCCAGCTTCATTTGATCTTTCTAGGTGAAAAAAAAAGAAGAAGATAGATCTTAATTTGGATTTTACTCAATGCTAGCATGTTAATTTAGCTTGTATCTAAAATTCCCAATGTGCTGAATCAAATTAAAAGGCAAAAGGGAATAGAAAGTAGTAAGTAGTAGTAATAGTTTTCTCAAAAGGATTGGTTAGCTATATTCCTAGTCAACTACGGACCAACCATTAATATGTCAATGTCATTATTGCTTTGCTTATGGAATACTACTACTATATTAGTAATAGTCAACATTAGTAGATTAAAATCTCTGGGTTAGGTGATCTTTACCTCTTAAAGGCAAAAGGGTTAAATTTTGTCCATTGACTATTTAAAATTTAGCAACTTTATCCTCTGTTAGGCTTTTGATCTAATATTATTTCCACCATTAGGAAAAAGTCTTGTTTTGCCCTTAATCCTTGATACGATTTCAACTTGAGATTAATTTTAATACAATGGGAAAATTTGATCCTTTTATCTCGAAGACACACTGGAGCTCCAGCAATTGCAAGGACAAGGGCGAAATAATTTGCAAATTAAGAGAATATAAATGGATCAAAAGTGTAAGGAGGACAAAATTGAGCAATTTGGAATAGTATACAAACGAAAATCTGAAAAAGAAGGAGATAAAGAGATAGAGCAACATAATAAGCGTGACGATTCAAGAATGGTTGCTGGAAGTGAGTTTACCAATACCTAAAAGTATCTAGTTTATTTTATGCATCTTTCTTGATAATTGTAGCAACAATCATTCATCTTATTACCCTTTTCTTTGAAACTAACTCTTAGATTTAGCCAAATCATTCCAGAAATTAGCGATAACTTTGAAATAGTAGACAACAAAAAAAAAAAAAAAAAAAAAAAAAAAAAAAAAAAGATAGAACAGACAGATCCACTAAAAAATTGCAACTTTTTTCTTTCTTTTCCTTTTTTAAATGGTTGTACTTTTCTTGATGATGTCCTATAGCTTATTCTCACTCAACCTAACCCACCCTACCCTCAACCCCCCAGCCCCCACCCCAGCAACCCAAGTGGAAAAAAATGCTTTACTTTCTTTGCAACTAGTAGACTAAAAGAGTGTTAAGATTAGCTTGCTTGCCGTTTACTTGTAATAGAAAACCTTCTTGTTATGGTGTGTTGTGAATTTATGGTGTTTTCAAAGTCGCAGCTTCTATTTTGGATTGGTCATGGATTTCAAAAAAATTGAATAATCAGGAGAACTCATATAGTATTATGTGATGTTTAATATAGTATTCTTAAATATGATTATTAAGCCTTGATTACCTTTTCAAGAAATGATAGGTTGCTAATTACGGGCCCCTAAATTCTGCTAGTACTACTTATAGGATTCTACCTTAGGCCGTAGCCTACCCTTTTAGCAAATTGATATTGGTGTGATTTCTTTTTCATTTTATATGCTTCATATGATTAATACGACAGATAAAAGAGTTAGACTATGGAGTGTTAAATAATAGACCAAATAATTTAATGTGTTAGTTAATTCAGCCTGTCCTTTGATAATTTTAAGAAATAAAAAAAAATTGCCAATTCTGATCCAACTACATAGTTGGTTTGTCCAGCTCTCATAAAGGGTATATAGAAAAGAGACTTTTTTCTTTCTTATACCATATATGATATCGTATTATCAAAAATGTGCATAGTTTCATATTTACCCGTCATGTTTACAGTTATTCTACAAAGTATATACCATTCATTAAATACCAATTATTAAGAGCTGATTCCTTCCTAATTAGGCGCGCTACAAATCTGGAACTAAATATTCTTCCAGATATTCCTATTTAGGCGCGCTACAATTATGGAAGTAAATATTCTTCTAGATATTTTCCACCATTGACAGTCGTTAAAAAGCTTGAAAGCTTTGAATTCAAATTTGGGTTTTCAAAAATCATTATTTGTTTTGATTAGGTGTTGTTGAAAATAATCGGGAATATGGTTTGGAGTTTATATCTCAATTTTGAGGGGTTTTGGTGAAGATTAGACTTAGTTTTGACTGAATTTCAGATTGAAACTCGAAGAAGAAGAAGAAAATATATTGCAGAAATTGTAGATTATTTGTATTCTGATTGTAGATGCTTTGTTTTCTGTTTTCACAAATAAAAAATGGCTAAAACTTCTACAAATTTTCTGAAAAAACGCAATTATTTCAAAAATTCCAATTATGCTACAATCGAATGGGAATTGGGATATTAAAATTCAATATACCCAGTTTGTAGATATTTTGTAGATGAATTGTAGATTATTTGTATTCTGATTGTAGATGCATTATTTTCTGTTTCACAAATCCAAAACGACTAAAACTTTTACAAAATCTTCTGCAAAAAATGCATTTGTGTCGAAAATACCAATTAAGCTACAATTGAATGGGAATTGGGATATTAAAATTCAATATACCCAGTTAGTAGATATTTTGTAGATGAATTGTAGATTATTTGTATTCTGATTGTAGATGCATTATTTTCTATTTTCACAAATTCAAAACGACTAAAACTTCTACAAAATCTTTTGTAAAAAACGCAATTATGTCGAAAATACCAATTAAGCTACAATTGAATGGGAATTGGGATATTAAAATTTAATGTACCCAGTTTGTAGATATTTTGTAGATAAATTGTAGATTATTTGTATTTTGATTGTAGATGCTTTGTTTTCTGTTTCACAAATCAAAAACGACTAAAACTTCTACAAATCTTCTGCAAAAAATGCAATTAAGGTCATTGTCTAAGAATAGGTGGTGTGTATTATATTGAAAAGCTTCGTTAGGAATATGTTGGGTAATGTGAGAGAATTAGAAAAGTATTCTCATCAAATAATTAAGAAGCTTTTTCGTCCAGCGTTTTTATAAAGAGTAAAATATTCGAATAGGTTATCTTATGGAATTCATTACTGTTTACATGATTGTGCCTTCATCCTATTGTGTAGTTCTGAAAAAGTATCATTATTCGGAATATCAGATTGTTTCTTTATTTTGAATTTTTAAATATTATTTTAACTCCATTTGAAGCCTGAACTATCCAATCAATTCGAAGCACATGACATTCTACATTACGTGGTAAAATGCTAAAAATATCATGAGCATGAAGTATAGTTGCTGTATCTATTCGATAGATTTTGGAAAATTTGACAGGCACTTGGCGAGATTTAGTAGTATTGAAGAACTGGGATAATAGAAAGGACAAAAAAAAGTCAATTGCGGTGTATTTTAAACAAAAGAAGCTTATTTTTACAATACACTATGGTATAGAAATGATAATTTGATATACTAAGTCAAACCTTAAACATTGAGGGGAATAAGCCTTCCTACGTAGCATGGGAATGTAAAAATCAAAAAATATAAGTGACTTTGGTACACTTGAAACAAAATATTTAAGAGTTGAATAGAATGTATGGCAATGAGAAAAAAGATTACTATACTTTGATTGCCTCCACCAGCAAACCAAACTACGGCGTACCAGAGCCGTTTTTCACAAAACCACCTAGAGAAAATTTATACTTTGCAAATTAGTCCAAGACAAATTATAAAAAATTATTTCATTAAGAATAAATTAAATGACTAAACTTAAATTATTAAGGAATATAATTTTTTTAGACGAACTAAAAAAAACCACAGAAATTGAGATAGTGAAAGTATTAGCGCCCGTCTGGACATAAAATTTGATAGAAGATTTTTCCAATTTTTTTTTACTTTTTTTCGAAATCAGCGTTTGTCCATAAAATTTTCAATTTTCATTTAAAAAAACTACAAAAAACTGAATACCATTTTCACTTGAAATTTTTTTTCACCATTTTTTTGAATTTTACAATTCTTATGTCCAAACGCCTAATTAAGTACTTTACATAACCAGCTAACCACACATTAATTTGTTACGTCAAGAATCTCACCCCATCCCTGCACCTTAGAAACTTTCTGAATTTTGGCCGCCCATTGTTGGATCTCCTTTACTTGCTTTTTACCTTCACTTTTTCTTTTTTCTTTCCTTTTCATGTGTTTTGTATGATCAAGAATACTCTTTCTGTCCCATAACTTTCAGTTCGTTCGAATAAAATTATATCTTTTTTTTTTTTTTTTGGAAAGAAAATTGTTTACTTTTATCATTTTAATGACAGACTTATTGGAACACATTTCATATAAATGTGTTCTTATATAACTATACGAAGAAAGAAAATGAAATTGTATGAGTCAAAATTAGATCAGAGAAATTCGGCACGCGGAGACATAAGGTCGTGGTTAGACAGGCCAAGGTCAGACCGTCATCAATAGCTAAGGTCGGACCGTCATCAACAGCCGAGGTCGGACAGGCCAAAGTCGGAACGTCATCAATAGCCGAGATCGGACAGGCCAAGGCCGAACCTTCATCAAATAGCTAGTTTGCTTTGGAATACTCAAAATGAATATTCTACCAAATATTCCCTCTAAATTGTACCCCTTTTTAGGATTTTCTATGGATACCCCCCTGATAGGAGGGGAGGACTTCCCAAAAAGGGGGCTCTCTCTCTGTCTCCCTCTCCCTCTTTCTAGAAAATATGTAAACACACCTCTTCAAAGAATTAAGAGGATCAGTGATCCCAGACCTTCATCGGATCCAAAAAAGGGTCATAAGGTTCTTGTATTTGTCTACCATTAAGCTTTATTAAATGAAAGAAGATCCATCTCACCGAAGATCGGGTGAATCTTTTCCTTTATTCATATTTTTGTTACTTAATGCATCTTTATTTATGCCATTAAACCTGATCATAATTGCTGTCAACATTTATATTTGACTATGTTTTCCTATTTCTCCTGCTCATCTCGGATCTAGAGTTTATTATCTTTAACTAGGATTTACCCCTTCATCTTTATTGATTGATTTGTTTAAAAAGTGTCAATTTGGCGCCGTTGTGGAGATTTTCTAGTTAAAATTTTAGTTTTGTCTAGATCTAAAATTCAATCCTAGCGAGTTCTTGTGTAGCTTCTACGGCACATACATTCATACCAAGAACATAAAAGAAGCTGTTGACATTAGTAGGCTATGGTCAAAGCTACATGTATATATTGGAATTGTGAACTGTTTAATTGGCTAATTATAAACTTTGGACTGTTGCTCCAATTTGAGGCTTTGAGCCACTTATATTCCAGAGTGTTGAAAACGAATGAAGATCGGCGTGAAAATGTTAGCATCTGAAACACCAGTGGGATCCAGGTGAAATCTAACGAAGGAACAAATTGATTTGCTTGAAAGCATATAGAGGCACGGATAAGGACACCAAGTGCTGAGCAGATACAACAAATAACTTTGAGGACTAATGTTTTTCCACCACCTCGACCAAATGACAACATTCACAAGGTAATGAATTTGGGAGATAGCTCGACTCTACTTCAGCGTCACCGCTTCATGCTAAATTTGCTTGCCCTCCGAGCATTTCTTTGCACTAGATCAAACTGAGGTAATAAATGCTTTTATTTTGTTTTAACTAACTATTTCTCCAAGTGGAATAAAAGTAGGGACTCCCCCAGGAAATACGTCATATTCTCCAATGCAAGCAAAATTAAGTAAATTGGGACTCCCCCAGGGAACCCTTTAAGGCAAAGGCCTTCGCCATCAAAGATCGACAGGTTCGACCTCGTTCGAACTGGGACTAAGGCTAAGGTCTTCGCCATCAAAGATCGACAGGTTTGACCTCGTTCGAACTGGGATTAAGGCTAAGGCCTTCACCATCAAAGATCGACAGGTTCGACCTCGTTCGAAATGGGACTAAGGCTAAGGCCTTCGCCATCAAAGAGTTCGAACTGTGATTAAGGCTAAGGCCTTCGCCATCAAAGATCGACAGGTTCGACCTCATTCGAACTGGTTCGCCATCAAAGATTGACAAGTTCGACCTTGTTTGAATTGGAATTAAGGCTAAGGCCTTCGCCATCAAAGATCGACAGGCTCGACCTCGTTCGAACTGGGACTAAGGCTAAGATTCGACCTCGTTCGAACTGGGACTAAGGCTATCAAATATTGACAGGCTCGACCTCGTTCGAACTGGGACTAGGGCTAAGGCCTTCGCCATCAAAGATCGAAAGGTTCGACCTCGTTCGAACTGGGACTAAGGCTAAGGCCTTCGCCATCAAAGATCGACAGGTTCGACCTCGTTCGAACTAGGTCTAAGTCTAAGGCCTTCGCCATCAAAGATCAACAGGTTCGACCTCGTTCGAACTGGGACCAAGGCTAAGGCCTTCGCCATCAAAGATCGACAGGCTCGACCTCGTTCGAACTGGGACTAAGGCTAAGGCCTTCGCCATCAAAGATCGACATGTTCGACCTCGTTCGAACTGGGACTAAGGCTAAGGCCTTTGCCATCAAAGATCGATAGGTTCGACCTCGTTCGAACTGGGACTAAGGTTAAGGCCTTCGCCATCAAAGATCGACCGGTTCGATCTCGTTCTAACTGGGACTAAGGCTAAGGCCTTCGCCAAAAAAGAAGAGTTCGACCTTGATTTAACAATGATGGGTTAACATTTTGATAAGTCGAAATAACACCCTTTAAAGCCAAGGGCTATCGCCAAAAAGAAGAATTCGGCCTCATTCGAAACAACTTTAGGCCTCAACCGAAACAATATTCGGCCTCGTCCGAATCAACATTCAGCCTCGTCCGAATCGACCTTATGGCCAAGAGCCGTCGCCAAAAAAGAGGGGGTCGACCCTTATGGCCAAGGGCCATCGCCAAAAAAAGGAGGTCGACCCCAACGGCCAAGAGCCATCGCGAAAAAGAAGAATTCGACCTCGACCAAATCAAGCTTCGGCCTCGACCGAAACAATATTCGGCCTCGACCGAATCAAGCTTCGGCCTCGACCGAAACAATATTCGGCCTCGACCGAAACAATATTTGGCCTCGTCTGAATCAACATTCGGCCTCGTCCGAATCAACATTTGGCCTCGTCCGAATCGACCTTATGGCCAAGAGCCATCTCATAAAAAAGGGGGTCAACCCTTATGGCCAAGGGCCATCGCCAAAAAGAGGAGGTCGACCCCAATGGCCAAGATCCATCGCCAAAAAGAAGAATTCGGCCTCGACTGAATCAACCTTCGGCCTCGATCGAAAATATATTCGGCCTCATCCGAATCAACTTTCGGCCTCGACCGAAACAACATTCGGCCTCGTCCGAATCGACCTTATGGCCAAGAGCCATCGCCAAAAAATAGGGGGTCGACCCTTACGGCCCCATCGCCGAAAAGAAGAGGTCGACCCCAACGGCCAAGGGCCATCACTAAAAAGAAAAATTTGGCCTCGACCAAGTCAACCTTCAGCCTCGATCGAAATAATATTCGGCCTCGTCCGAATCAACTTTAGGCCTCGACCGAAACAACGTTCAGCCTCGTCCGAATCGACCTTATGGCCAAGAGCTATCCCCAAAAAAGAGGGGGTCGACCCTTATGGCCTAGGGCCATCACCAAAAAGAGGAGGTCGACCCCAATGGCCATGGGCCATCGCTAAAAAGAAGAATTCGGCCTCGACTGAATCAACCTTAGGCCTCGACTGAATCAACCTTCGGCCTCGACCGAAACAATATTCGGCCTCGTCCGAATCAACTTTCGGCCTCGACCGTAACAATATTCAGCCTCGTCTGAATCAACATTCGGCCTCATCCGAATCGACCTTAAGGCCAAGTGCCAAAAAATAGGGGGTCGATGCTTATGGCCAAGGGCCATCGCCAAAAAGAGGAGGTCGACCCCAACGACCATCGCCAAAAAGAAGAATTCGACCTCGACTGAATCAACCTTCGGCCTCGACCGAAACAATATTCGACCTCGACCGAATCAACCTTCGACCTCGTCCGAATCAACTTTCGGCCTCGACCGAAACAACATTCAGCCTCGTCCGAATCGACCTTATGGCCAAGAGCCATCACCAAAAAGGAGGGGGTCTACCCTTATGGCCAAGGGCCATCACCAAATAGAGGAGGTCGACCCCAATGGCCAAGGGCCATCGCTAAAAAGAAGAATTCGGCCTCGACTGAATCAACCTTTGGCCTCGACCGAAACAATATTCGGCTCGTTCGAATCAACTTTCGGCCTCATTCGAAACAACTTTCGGCCTCGACCGAAACAATATTCGGCCTCGTCCGAATCAACGTTCAGCCTCGTCCGAATCGACTTTATGGCCAAGATCCATCGCCAAAAAAGAGGGGGGTCGACGCTTATGGCCAAGGGGCATCGCCAAAAAGAGGAGGTCGACCCCAACGACCAAGGTCCATCACCAAAAAGAAGAATTCGACCTCGACCGAATCAACTTTCGGCCTCGACCAAAACAATATTTGGCCTCGACCGAATTAACTTTCGGCGTCGACCGAAACAATATTCGGCCTCGACCGAAACAATATTCGGCCTCGCCCGAATCAATATTCGGCCTCGACCGAATCAACATTCGGCCTCGTCTGAATCAACATTCGGCCTCATCCGAATCGACCTTATGGCCAAGAGCCATCGCCAAAAAAGAGGGGATCAACCCTTATGGCCAAGGGCCATCGCCAAAAAGAGGAGGTCGATCCCAACGACAAAGGGCCATCGATATAAAGAAGAATTCGGCCTTGACCGAATCAACCTTCGGCCTCGACCGAAACAATATTTGACCTCGTCCGAATCAACTTTTGGCCTCGTCCGAAATAACTTTCGGCCTCGACCGAAACAATATTCGTTCTCGTCCGAATCGACCTTATGGCCAAGAGCCATCGTCAAAAAAGAGACCCTTATGGCCAAGGGTCATCGCCAAAAAGAGGAGGTCGACCCCAAGGGCCAAGGGCCATCGCCAAAAAGAAGAATTCAACCTCGACCGAATCAACCTTCGGCCTCGACCCAAACAATATTCAGCCTCGTCCGAATCAACTTTCGGCCTCATCCGAATCAAATTTTGGCCTCGTTCGACACAATATTCGGCCTCATCCGACACAATATTCGGCCTCGTCCGAATCAACACTCGACCTTGTATGAATTCACTTTCAGCCTACTCGCCCGTCCAGATCCGAGGACGCGAATGACCTTCTCTGATGCCGCCATCCCGGCCTCGACGGCCTTCTCCAATTCTACCGCCTTCTCGATCTACTCACCACTCGAGTCATTGGCCCTGATCAAACTCTACTAAAGTTCAGCCCACAGGGATACCACAAACCTATAGATCGGCACCCTCAGCCGCGATCCACAGTAGTCGACCTCTCCATCCGAATTTCTCAAATTACGATTAATGAAGTCCACTCACCGAGCTTGACCAATAGACGACCTCGATAAGCGAAGGGACTAACTGTATGGGTCAAAATTAGATCAGAGAAATTCGGCACGCGGAGACATAAGGTCGCGATCAGACAGGCCAAGGTCAGACCGTCATCAATAGCTAAGGTCGGACCGTCATCAATAGCCGAGGTCGGATAGGCCAAAGTCGGAACGTCATCAATAGCCGAGATCGGACAGGCCACGGCCGAACCTTCATCAAACAGCTAGTTTGCTTTGGACTACTCAAAATGAATATTCTACCAAATATTCCCTCTAAATTGTACCCTTTTTTAGGATTTTCTATGGATACCCCCCTGATAGGAGGGGAGGACTTCCCAAAAAGAGGGCTCTCTCTCCGTCTCCCTCTCCCTCTTTCTAGAAAATATGTAAACACACCTCTCCAAAGAATTGAGAGGATCAGTGATCCCAGACCTTCATCGGATCCAAAAAAGGGTCATAAGGTTCTTGTATTTGTCTACCATTAAGCTTTATTAAATGAAAGAAGATCCATCTCAGCGAAGATCGGGTGAATCTTTTCCTTTATTCATATTTTTGTTACTTAATGCATCTTTACTTATACCATTAAACCTGATCATAATCGTTGTCAACATTTATATTTGACTATATTTTTTCCTATTTCTCCTACTCATCTCGGATCTAGAGTTTATTATCTTTAACTAGGATTTACCCCTTCATTTTTATTGATTGATTTTCTTAAAAAGTGTTTAATAACTTTTTGAATCAAACAGAAATGATATGTGAAATTCTCCCACCACTCATTTAAAGGATAACTTTGGTATTATGCAATATTTGGCTAATATCAGAATCACATAATGTCCCATAAAATGAGACAGAGGATGTAGCAATATGTGTCACACCTCCTTTTTACACGCCTACCCCAAAGGATAAAGTACAAGGGAGTTTTTCCAATTAAAGTGATATTATTCGAAATGAGATTATTTATTTGTTTTTTAGAGTCGCCACTTGGGATAGGATTGGCTTTTGGTGTCCCAAGACACCGGTTTAATCTTGAATCCCAAATCGAGGAAATTTTCGACTTTCCAAGTGAAATCTGCGAATCAGAAATTCTGAATAAGGAATTCTGTTAACCCGGGGGAAGGTGTTAGGCACCCCCGGATCCCGTGGTTCTAGCACGGTCGTTTAAACTATTATAAATGGCTACATATCTGATTTTAAAACATGTTGTAACTTATGTGCTTTTTTAACTTTAAACCGCTTTTAATTAATTTTTAAAGAATATTGAACGTAGTTCAAAATATATTTTTGGATTGCGTCACATGTAATGTACCTGCACTCCTAAACACATTTTATTCAACGTTTTGGGATTTGATTTGGGTTACATGAAATGTACACCCGGGTTTAAGAAGGTAAAATTATTAAATGACGCGCCTAAAGCAACTACGCGTCTTTAGCTTTGCGAGGGCCATGGAAAATTAACTAATGGCACACCTCGATTTTCAAAGAGTTAAAATTAATCGAGGGCCATGAGTTTTGAAATTTTAATTGGCATGACGTACCTCAAATTATTTCCAAAGGGATTTTACTCAACTGAAGCAAAGTACGAATATTCATAATTTATTTTTCTAAACTACTTTAAGAATGCTGTGAGGTCGTGGTTTATGGATATTTAGGGATCTATTATCAACTTTCATCAACCAAACACATTTATAACATTAGATAAAACCAAAACTCACATCCCTTTTATTTTAATAATTTTTTTTCACTTTTTTTTTTCGCTATCTTTTTTTTCACTTTTGATTTTTTTTATTTCTGGAGCTCTTTTATTTTTTGCACTCTCTTTTATTTTTTTTCACTTTTTTTTTCTTTTTTTTTTAAATTTCTCTTCTATTTTTTTTTCAGATTATTTTTTCACTCAACTAATTTTATGGCTATGATCGAATCCGATGAGGATTGCCTACGTATCATGACCCCGCATGAATCAGATCTTGCGTAGTTCGATAAGATAAAAAAAATGGAGTAAATAAACTAACTCTTTTTTTTTTTAAAGAAATGCTTTAAAAGAAGAAAGGAAATATTTTTTTTTTGAATATTTGATTTTTTTTTTAATTTTTGAAAGAAAGACTTCTAAAAATTTTTTATTAGCTTATGATTGCAACTTTGGGAATTTTAGAAGTAAAAAGAAAATATTTTTGTTTGAATTTTCATTTGTTTTCTCTTTTCCTAAATAAGAAAGAAAATATTGTTTTTTATTTTTTATTTTGGATGTTGCCTCTTAATTTTCAAAAGAGGAATTTTTTTTTAAAAAAAAAGAAAAATATTTTGAATTTGTAAGCTTTTATTTGTTTACAAAAGGCATTTCTAAAGAAAAGTGAAACTATTTTTTGGACTTCAATTTTTCATATTTTTATGGACATTTACAAAAGAAAGGCTTCTAAAGAAGAAAAGAATATTTTTGAATTTTTGGTTTTGAATTTTTTTTGAAAACATACATCAAAATGAAGGAAACCCGTATTTTGGATTTTGATTTTTATTGATTTTTTTAATTATTTTTTATTTTTTATGAAAGACATTAGAAAGAAGGAAACCATTTTTTTTTAGTTTTGAAACTATATATTTTTTTTAATTTTCTAAGGAAACATTTTTAAAGAAGGAACTACAAGAAAATATTTTTGAATTTTTGAAAATTGGGGTCGGAACCAATGAGGTTTGCCTACGTATCTTTTCTTTTCTGAAAACAAGCTTTTTCCTTTCTCTTTTCAACAACGTATTTTCTGACCAAATAATTTGAAAACAAGAAGAATAAAATGAAGATTCTTTTTTTTTTTGCTATACATTTTCTTAAAAAATGATAAAATATTTTTCTTTTTTTTTTCTTAAAATTTTGGTAGAGTTCCGACAGTATTTGGGCACTAGTATGCTATTAATTCCTTACACTGCTATTTCTCTTCTTTTTCCAATATTTAAAAGCCGGTCAGCATGTAAGTCTGAAGCAAATAAATGCGTAAAACAAGCAGGATGCAGCAGGATGGTCTTTTTCATTTCAGGTTAC
>MU762252.1:16379-26386 GCA_026770625.1 Nicotiana glauca | reverse complement strand
TTATATTATCTTATTAAACTTAAAAGTCTTCCGCATTTATTAATTGTTGACAGTATATTTTATTGGTGATATTGATAGAGAATGTATAATGTTTGGCTGGCCTAGCTCCGTTAGTAGGCGCCATCACGACGCCTGATGGTGGAATAAATCCGGGTCATGACAGGAATTTTATCACAAGATCCTTGTAATGAATTAAGGCCAGAATGTAATGCAATTGAACCAGTTCTGACAGCAGGTACAGAAAGTTTAATGGTTAAAACAGGTGATGGGAAACAAGAGCTTTCTACACCACATTCCAGTGAAAAGATTTTACAAAATACCACAGCTGGATCATTAATTCCATCAGCCATGAATGTTGAATCAGCCCCACATGAAGCTGCAGTAGGTGTTGGATGTTTTGATGAAGAGACTACTAATGAAAAAGCAGCAAATGATGCAAATTCAGAGGAAATTCCTTGTGATGAAGTAAGAGTGGAATGTAGTGCCCCTGATCAAGGTCAGTCAACTGGTACTGATGTTGATGCTATCTGGCAAAAAATAGCTGATGGGACATATCCAATTTCAACACCACAGTGCAGTCAAGATAATAAGGAAAATTGTGGAGCTGTGTCATCAAAGATACCACCAATGGATATTGAATCGCTCAAAGATGCACAAAATAAGAAATGCAGTGATCAAGGTGGACCAAGTGGTGCAGATGTAATGAAAGGTCTTATTTGTAATGAAGAAATAATAAATTGTGGTCCAGATGAGACTGATCTTACAGCTGGTAGTGATATTAATTCTCTAATTAGAAAAATAAGTGATCCGACAGAAAGATGGTCGCCACAGTCTAGTCAAAATATTCTGCAAAATAACATAATTGCAGTCTCTCAGGGAAGTGTAACAGATGGTGTAACAGGAGGTACAGATGTTAAAAAAGCAAATATAATTTTGGATTCACCTGAATTGGAACAAGTTATTTCTATAGTTAATGTGAATGAAGCATCTGGAGCAAAGGAAAGAGAACCTGAGACTGGTTTGGCAAGTCTTTCTGAAATGTGCATCCAAGAAAGTAAAGATAATTTTGAAGAAGATGAAAGGGAGTTGAAAGGAAAACCACCTCTTGCTGTTGATGAAATTATTGAAAAGATTCAGCAGATTAATGTGCGGAGTTTTGTTGTTTCCTGTGTCTAAGTTTTTTCTCTAGTATGTTATATTGGATTAGTTCTGTTTAGACTAGAATTTTATTTTATTTGCCAATTCCTTTTTTGAGTTATAATTTGTCTGTTTTTTTAATTATGCTCTTCAAAAAAAGACTTGAGTTTTATTTGATTTCAGTATCTTTTAATGGAAATGTGTCGTATTTAATCTTGATTGTCCAATATGTGTTAAATATTTATATTATAAGAGAAATCTATTTTCTCAGGGAAGTGAAACAGATGCTGCAACAGGAGGTACAGATGTTGAAGCCATTTTTCGCAATATTGAAAAAGAAAATATAATTTTGGATTCACCTGAAGTAGAACAAGTTATTCCTATAGTAAATGTGAATGCAGCATCTGGAGCAAAGGAAAGAGAATCTGAGACTGGTTTGGCAAGTCTTTCTTAAATGTGCATCCAACAAAGTAAAGATAATGTTAAAGGAGTTGAAAGGAAGTTGAAAGAAAAAGAATCTCTTGCTGTTTATGAAATTAGTGAAAAGATTCAGCAGGTTAGTGTGCACAGTTTTGTTGTTTCCTGTGTCTAAGTTTTTTCTCTAGTATGTTATACTAGATTAGTTCTTTTTAGACTAGAATTTTGTTTTATTTGTCAATTTCTTTTTTGAGTTATAATTTGTCTGTTTTTTTTTATTAGGCTTTTGAAAAAAATATTTGAGTTTGTTTGGTTTTCAGTATGTTATACTGGATGATTATTATATTATAGTTCAGTTTTGTTTGATTCCTGTATATTTTACAGGATATCTACGCTGTGTAAGCTTGTTGTCCAGTATATACTGGATGAACTGTTTAGACTAAATTTTTTTTAGTTGTTATTTATTTTTTGAATGATTAATAGTACTTTTTTTATTGTCCTGTGAATCTTTGCTTTCCAATATTTTATACTGGATGATTATTATATTATGGTTGAATTTTGTTTGATTCCTATATATTTTACAGGAATTCTAATGTGTTTAAGCTTGTTGTCCAGTATATTATACTGGAAAACTAGCATCTGTATACAGTTTTGTCTAGTAAATTATACTGATCCTGTATAATTTTTTTCATTTCATTATATTTTTTAGTTGTAATAATCTCTCCATTTCTTTTTTGCTTTTTTTTGAAGCAGAGAAAATTATATACTAGTAAACGAAAGAGGAATTCTGTGTATCCATGCCCTAATTTTAATATTTTGTCTCAGTCAAGTATATCAAATTATCCTGAACTTATATTGGATTAGTTCTGTTTAGACTAGAATTTTGTTTTATTTGCCAATTCCTTTTTTGAGTTCTAAATTGTCTTTTTTTTAAATTATGCTCTTCAAAAAAATACTTGAGTTTTGTTTGATTTCAGTATCTTTTAATGGAAGTGTGTTGTATTTAAGCTTGATTGTCCAATATATGTTGAATGTTTATATTATAAGAGAAATATATTTTCTCAGGAAAGTGAAACAGATGCTGCAACAGGAGGTACAGATGTTGAAGCCATTTTTTGCGATATTGAAAAAGAAAATATAATTTTGGATTCACCTGAAGTAGAACAAGTTATTCCTATAGTAAATGTGAATGCAGCATCTGGAGCAAAGGAAAGAGAACCTGAGACTGGTCTGGAAAGTGTTTCTGAAATGTGCATCCAACAAAGTAAAGATAATGTTGAAGGAGTTGAAAGGAAGTTGAAAGAAAAACCACCTCTTGCTGTTCATGAAATTATTGAAAAGATTCAACAGGTTAGTGTGCACAGTTTTGTTGTTTACTGTGTCTAAGTTTTTTCTCTAGTATGTTATACTGAATTAGTTCTTTTTAGACTAGAATTTTGTTTTATTTGTCAATTATTTTTTTGAGTTATAATTTATCTGTTTTTTTATTAGGCTTTTGAAAAAAATATTTGAGTTTGTTTGTTTTTCAGTATGTTATACTGGATGATTATTATATTATTGTTCAGTTTTGTTTGATTCCTGTATAGTTTACAGTATATCTACGCTGTGTAAGCTTGTTGTCCAGTATATTATACTGGATGAGTTCTGTTTAGACTAAATTTTTTTTAGTTGTTATTTATTGTCCTGTGAATCTTTGCTTTCCATAATATTATACTGGATGATTATTATATTATGGTTGAGTTTTGTTTGATTTTTGTATATTTTACAGGAATTCTAACGTGTTTAAGTTTGTTGTCTAGTATATTATACTGGAAAACTAGCATCTGTAGACTGTTTTATCTAGTAAATTATACTGGATATGTATAATTTATTTCATTTCATTATGTTTTTCAGTTCTAATAATCTCTCCATTTCTTTTTTGCTTTTTTTGAAGCAGGGAAAATTGTATACTAGGAAACGAAAGAGGAAATCTGTGGATTCATGCCCTAATTTTAATATTTTGTCTCAGTCAAGTGTATCTAATTATCCTGAACCTACTGTTGATCACACCCCTGCTGAACAATCTGTTTCTTTTGATATACAAAAAAATAATTCTGATAAAAATACTGTTTTATATTCAAGTGTGGATGAGGGAATTTATGTTTCTCCTCTTAAAGTTGCTAAGTTTGTTTCTCAACTAGATGATAAGAAGGTACAAGGTGAAAATGAAAAAGAAAATTTTATTTCCTGTAAAGGAAAAGAAGTGGCAGGAGCACAAGTACCGCAGATTGCACAAAGTGCGAATGTAGAAGAAGAATTGCTTGGTAGAGGAAAAAGAAATCGTAATGCCAGTTGGCATTTAAAATCTCTATATAAGGGAACATGTAAAGGTCTGAATTGGAATCCAAAATATGTTCGAAGATGTTGCTAGCATTATCGTAAAACAATCAAACGTGCTGAGGATAATTTTGAAGTATATTTAAAGGAGAATAAGAGAAGAGGTCGTCTACCAAAGTGAGTTTTGATATTTAGTTTATTGTATTTTTATTTGATATATATGTTATTAAAATTTCATTTTTTTTTTGTTTTTCATATTTGTTTTGTCCTTGTTTTTTTAGGGATGTAACTGATATTTACAAAAAAGATCCTGTACTATAAGGAAAGCCATATGAACTTTACAATGAGAAAGTTAAATCAAGAATATTCTTTAAAGAGATGGTAGATGATAAGTATACATTAACTGATGCGGTATGTATATATTTTTTACGTTGTGAACTTTTGATTTTCTTTGATATTACACTTGACATATTTTTTTTTTTGTTTTATATTCAGCACATAGGTGTTGTAATGTATTTTTTGAGGAAGAAGCATATATATCACTTCAATGAGTATCCATTTGCTTCAACAACAACAGATGTGGACTTTAATGACACTTTGGAATTTGCATATAATGACTGGCATAAACGTCCAGAAAAATTTACTGAATTTGAATTTTGGAATGAAGGATTGGGATTTGGTCTTATTCAGTATGTATTGGGTGAGAATCGTAGATGTGGGATTCCATGGTCATCTGTTGATAAAGTTTTCTGTCCGATTCGAGTTCCTGCACCAATTGTAGATGGTAAAGTTGCCTTAGATTGCTGCACTCATTATTACCTAGCAGTGTTAGACTTCAATGAGAAGACCATAGATGTATATGATTCTGTGTACCAGGGATATGATTATCAAGTTATAAAGCAGTAGATTCTTCAATATCAGGAATTTATTCCTATGGTTTTGGAGTATTGTAAATTTGGTGACTTGCATCCTACATTTGGTCATGAGTATAAACTATTTGTTCTTCACTGGAAAGAATCACCAAAACAGATAGGGAACACAAGTTGTGGTGTATTTGTTATAAGATTTGTTGATATGTTGATGCAGGGTAAAGATGTCATGTCAATTGTGCCCAATACAATAAAATATTATCGTCAGTATCTTGGTTTTAGTCTGTGGGCACAGGCAGAATGGAAACACAAATCAGGGTATGAAAGTCCTCCAGAGATGGTTGGTGATGATTATGGAAATAAAGTGAATAACTTTTGTAAATATTCTTTAAATTATGGCAGCTTTGAATTGTAAATACCCTGATAAACATAGTTTTTGAATTATATGTTAAATATTAATACTTTGTTGATATATAAGCAGATTTTGTAGTTTGAATTTTAAAATGTTTTGCTTCCTGTATATTATGTTGCAGAATCTAATATGTGAAAGCATATCATTAGGTAAAGTTTATAGAATTGGAGTTCTTATATAATCCGGTAAAGCATAATCTCCACTATTATATACTGGCTGAGCACAATCAAAACTTTTCCGCGTTAAAATATCATGGTATAGCCAGTTTTTACACTGGTCAATGAAAAATAGCCAGCGTTTACCAAGTAAATGAAAAATAGCCACTATTTTGCTGCAACAGGGACCGGTCCAGTATAGTATACGAGAGTTCTGATGCATTTGTGTACGAACTCCAGCATACTATGCTGGACCGGTGTAGTTTGCTAACTGCTGTAAAATTTGCGGGAGACTGGTGCACCAGGGCTCCAAACTCCAGTATATTATACTGGACAATTATACTTGCTGGAACGCCCGTAAAATTTGCGGGAGTTTCAGCATAATTATGCTTGGACTCCCGTAAAATTTGCGGGAGTTCCAACATAGTTATCCTGGATCTCCCGTAAAATTTACGGGAGTTCAAGCATACTTATGCTGGAACTCTCGTAAAATTTGCGGACGTATTTTTTCGAATTTTGAATAGTGTTTTCGCTCAGATTTAAAGTGGCTAAATTTCGATGATTTTTGAAACTTGGCTATTTTTCAACGACCAATGGTAAATCTGGCTATAATAATCCAAATTTTTTAATAATAAATTCGTCCAACAAATACTATTTATGAAGACATATAAGCCAGTATATTATAATGGAGAAGTTGAAAATAATATCTAGAACAATTGAGAGAAACTAAATAATTTAATATTTTATTTCCTGTAGATTATACTGGAGGTGTATATGTTTAAACTACTACGTCCTATATTTAATACTGAATGTGAATAATCATAATTATTTTACCCTAAATTAATCCAGTTTTGATTACTCCCTATAAAATATGGTGCTTATGAAGTGATATAAGCCAATATATTATATTATAATGGATAATTGAAAAATAGTGAAAACTCGATAATTAAAATAATTTACTGGAATTAAATAATTTAATATTTAGTTTCCTGTATATAAAAGGTATTAGGTCTGTTTGATTTTTGACAGGTTCAGAGAATTTTGCATATTCCAAGAAAATTAGGTTCTAAACGATGCGCTACTAAAGCGTATCTCCAATTTCCAAGCGATCATCGTTAGGGTTTAGTCGCTTGTTCTCGAGGTTTAATTTTTGAAATGTCAAGCTTAATTTCGAACACTTGATTTTATGGGAACAAAGCACTCTCTCAAGCGTAAAAAACCTATTCATCCAATCTCAGTATCATCTGATTTTTCTGATTTTGTTATGGAGAACGAAAATTATTCTCTTACAATGGCAGAATCTTATATGAAAGATGCTCCAAGTTCACATGCAGTTGATGTATCATCATCAACAAGTGGAACAAAAGCTGTTAGTTTAGAACAGACTCATTCACAAAGGGCTAAAGTATGAAATACCTCTAAATTAGCTTCGAATACCTCTGGGTCAGCTAGTATTCGAATAACGCGTTCTCAAAGTTCTAAGGAATGCGAAATTAGTGATTCCAAAAGTATCAAGGAACCAGTAGTTGATGTTTCTCAAAATAAAATAAAGCCTACAAAAAAGAGGAATGACTCTGAATCAAGTACTCATACGAGAAGAAATTCCAAATTATTTTTGAAGGTAAAATATATTACACATTATTTTATTTATACATGCTCTGAATAATGTTTACCATGTAATATACTTATATATGTATCTGTATTGTATTGCATCTTAATGCAAGTGATAGACCAATACTTGGCAATAACTTCAATTCTGAGATTGTTGGCAATTTGAAAACAAAATTGTCAACAACGTAACTTGAACTTTTTAAGTCAACTTATTTTCGCTATTTGTTGAATTTGCCTAGTATAAAACTGCAAACACAGTTAATATATTATTTATTAACCAAGGAGGTAGAAAAAGGGAAAGCGAATCAAATGGTGTTTCTTGTCAATGGGGTAAAGCTACGTTTTAGATTGGCAGAGTTTGCTTTTGGAACTGGATTTAAATGTACCCGTGACGTACAGCTTTGTAGTGAAGTTAGGCAAAACAAAAATGGTTCAATTGCAAAGTACTTTAAGGATTACCCTACTGTTTCTAAAGAATACCTTGTGGATTGTTTTCTTACAAAAACATTTGACTTTGATGAAGATGCTATTAAGATAGCAGTGCTATTTATTGTATATTCATTCCTTTTTTCTATTAAGAATACCAAACATATTGATAAGAAGTACTTGGACTTGGTTGACAAGGGTGATTACAATAGTTATCCATGGGAAATAGATTTATATGAGGAAATAGTGAGAACAATTTCAGGTATTTTGGATAAGCAACGACAGTATTATTGGATTTCAGGATTCCCTTATGCTGTTCAAGTATGGTTCTACGAATGTTTTGGATATTTGGATAGTTATGTTGCTTGTAGGCGTGAAAATATATCTCCACCAATTCTTCGATGGAGTGTTACACGGCAGCTGAAATTTGAAGAGTTAAACGATAAGCTATATGGNAGTGAGAACAATTTCAGGTATTTTGGATAAGCAACGACAGTATTATTGGATTTCAGGATTCCCTTATGCTGTTCAAGTATGGTTCTACGAATGTTTTGGATATTTGGATAGTTATGTTGCTTGTAGGCGTGAAAATATATCTCCACCAATTCTTCGATGGAATGTTACACGGCAGCTGAAATTTGAAAAGTTAAACGATAAGCTATATGGCTTATCATCTGAGAAGGTAATATAATTATTTTTTTGTGTTTCTCATGTATTAAGACTTACTTTTGCTATATATAATTATTTTACTAAAATTTAGTAAATTGTATATATGTAGTTGAATTTAAGGAATATGTCTCTTGAGAATAAGATTGAGGATAATGTTGATCAGATACACGTTACTTCAGATGATGATTTTGTTGATCGTCCACCTGATACTTTAAAAAGACAGTGCAAAATGATGATTAATGAGAATGCTAAAAGGAAAGGGACACCGTCTAATATTTTGGAGAAGAAGGACAAATGTGGTAATAATTTGAAGAAATAGAGGAAAGATGTTAATGAAACATCAAAAATGAAAAGTATTGGTGCTAATGATTTGGAGAAGCAAATGATGGACAATGTTACTAATAGTATTAATGTTACGTCAGCAAATAAAAAAAGTGGAAAGGTGGTGGAGAATATTCATAACCAAAATCAAGGTATAGGTGAAGCTTGTGTTGACCCGTCAACGAAACATAGTGAGTGGTATACTCAATTTAAGATTTTGCAAGATGGCCAAGATGAATTGAGGAAAGAAGTATCATCATTGAAGAAGGAATACAAGGAAGAACTTGTGGTTTTAAAAAATTATCTTGATGGGAAATTTGTTGAGCTCTTCAATGTAATTAATTCAATGAAGAAGAGCACGTTAGAGGTATACTAGTACTTATTGTTTTTTTTTCTTTTTTCTTTTTTCTTTTGGTTGTTTTACATCTAATATAATTTTATTTTAACTTTTTTCTGCAGCATCACCACAATGGAGATGTGAAAAAAAATGTAGAAGATGATAGTGAACGGAAGTAGGATGCAGTCAATGAAATCAAATAAGGTATAATATAAAATATATTGTTTTTAATGATTCAATTTCTTTAAATCCAATTTATGTTATTTAGATGCATTGTTATAATTGATTGGCCTATTGAGGGGCCTCAAGTGCATATGACATAACTAGTCCAGTATAACATACAGAAGAATAAGGTAAGACACACTACCCTACTTGTAAATTATAATGGATGACATGAACCGGAAGGAATTAAAACTCTCCCAGTTTAACATACAGGAGAAGGTAATACACACTAGATGTCACGACCCCACTTCACCCTCCATGAACATATCGTGATGGCACCTAGTCCCTATGACTAGGTAAGCCTAACAATACGGAAGATAAACTAAAATTTGCGGATGAATTTAAATAAAACTAAACTAGAAAAATAAACAGGGTTTAAGGTATCGCTCTACATATACCACAACAATCCTCAAGTTAACAAAACTTCCCAAAACCCGGAAACTCACAAATCACAAGCTAAGGGGATACATAAGAGGCTCTGACCCAAGAATATCTATACAAAGGAGAAAATACTGGAAGTACTATACTTATTACAGAAAAGCTGGAAAGGGACTCCTCTGTCTGCGGACGTTGCAAATATACCTTGAAGTCACTACCAATACGCCTCCTTCCAAGGCTGACAGAACTGAGCGGGAGTACCTGTATCTGCACAACAAAAATGTGCAGAAGAGTAGTATGAGCACACCATGGCGGTGCCCAGTAAGTATCAAGACTAACCTCGATGGAGTAGTGATGGGGAACAGTCAAGGCACCTACCGGTCGATAAACACTATAATCATAGGAACAATGGTAATGACATATGAATATGTAAAGAATGCGTGAACGACCAAAATGCTACAATTCACAATAAGGGGTAAATACAACAATTAACAACAAGAATATAATAAACGATGATATAAAACGACGGCAAAATCACAACCCAAATCCTAAGGTCACATCACAGCAAAGAAAAGAAATAAGTAAATAATTCCTATCATACAATGACGTTCACAGAAGGTCTTATCCCATTCTTTCCACAATTTCACCAAGTCTCTGACTAACCAAAATTCGCGAAGACCTAGCATCTGAAATCTAACAATTGGCATCCTGTGCCCCATCAATCTCATGGTCATACC